>JBBPLF010001286.1:0-10213 GCA_038089615.1 Aureoboletus auriporus
CAGAAAAGGAGCGAAATGGGAATGGACCAAAGAATGCAACGAAGCCTTCCTAGCCATCAAACAAACCTTCATCCAGAAACCTGTCCTCCAAATGCCAGATGTCACCAAACCTTTCACTGTCATGACCGACGCCTCCTTAACCGCTATAGGAGCTGTCCTCATGCAAAACGACAGCAATGGAGACCTACACCCCTGTGCCTACCTCTCCAAAACCCTATCACCTGCGGAACGGAACTATGACATCTACGACCGAGAACTCCTAGGAGTCATTCGTGCTCTAGAGGAATGAAAACATTACTTACAGGGAACGGGACTCCCTGTAACCGTCATCACCGATCATAAAAACCTCACATACTTCAAAACTCCTTAGAAACTTTCCAGACGACAGGCACGATGGATGTTATTCCTTCAAGACTTTGACCTCCACTTTTCCTCCATACCCGGAACACAAATGGGACCCACCGACGCTCTATCTCGACGAGATATCATAGATACGTCTACAGATAACCAAGAGGTTACCCTCCTCCCTGAAGACATCTTTATCCGCACCCTCGACGTGGCCCTCGTTGAGAAAATTGTGGAATCCACCCCCTCTGACCCGTTAGTCCTCACTGCCCTTAAAGCATTAAATGACGGCACCCTTCTGTTTTCCAAATCCTCACCCCTCGACTGGGATTATACCGAGGGCATGCTACACTATAAACATTGACTCTACATCCCAGAACCCGCACGACAAGGGCTCGTCTGACTCATCCATGAAAGCGACCATGGAGGACATGGGGGAATTTTTCGTACCACCAACCTCGTACAACGAGATTATTGGTGGCCGGGTATGACCACCTTCATCCGAAAATTTGTCCACGGATGCGCAGTCTGCCAGGCTAACAAAACCAATACTCACCCCACCTCCCCAGTGTTAACGCCCCTCCCTTCCACCTGCTCTCACCCCTTTCAACAAATTTCCGTCGACCTTATCACTGATCTCCCGACCTCCCTCACTTTCGATTCTATCATGGTCGTGGTCGACCATGGCCTTACAAAGGGGGTAATCCTCATCCCTTGTCATAAAACCATCGACGCTGCCGGAGTAGCCCAATTATTTTTCACCAATGTATTCCGACATTACGGACTCCATGACCACTGCATATCCGACAGAGGACCCCAATTCGCATCTGCCTTCGCACGAGAACTGGCCAGACTCCTAAAATACGACCTAAAACTATCATCCGCATATCACCCCCAAACTGATGGAGAAACCGAACGAGTAAATCAAGAACTCGAAACCTACCTACGAATATTTTGTGATGGACACCCTGAACGATGGGCAGAACTACTCCCAATGGCGGAGTTCTCCCATAATTCCGCTGTCCACTCCTCCACCTTGAGATCCCCATTCTCCCTCATCTTAGGATACGAACCTCGCTCCTATCCTCCAATCGGAAAGACGTTCCTCCCTGCTCTAGAAATACGCCTATCCGAACTAGAGGAAGCCCGACGGGAAGCCCTTGCTGCACATGAGAAAACCCAACGGATCATGAAGGAACGAACCTCTTCTAAGTTTCGCCCCTGGACAGTCGGAGACAAGGTCTGGCTGGAAGGAAGAAACCTCCGATTGCGGTACCTGTCCAGGAAACTGTCCCCTAAAAGAGAAGGACCATTTGAAATCACACAGGTTATCTCCCCTGTGTCGTATTGCCTCAAACTACCGCCCACCTGGAAGATACATGATGTTTTCCACGCCTCTCTCCTATCCCCTTATCGAGAGACTGCGGAACACGGCCCCAACTTCACAGACCCACTGCCCGAGCTGATCGGCGGAGAAGAGGAATACGAAATAGACTCCATCCTCTCACACCGCGGAACACGAGGACGAAGGCAGTACCTGGTATCCTGGAAAGGATACTCCGCAGCAGAAAACACTTGGGAACCGGAGGGAAACCTCCAACATGCACAAACACTTCTGGATGAATATAAGTCCGCTCGACCAAAGGACTTTCCCCAGTAAATGCTTCGAAGAAGAAACTTCGAATTCCAACCAGGTCTTCCCTTCCACAAGTTTTTCTTCCTCTATCGCAACGACCTTCCCCCATCCCATCCTCTCGAACACCAATACTTCTGCAATAGACTGTATAGCGGCTGCCCCTGGCACTACGAATCATGACCCAACAATCCTCTTCTCCCAACACCCACCGAAACTGCATCATGGCTAGAGGCACCTACGAGTCCCTCATGGCCCAGAGAAACCACCTAGAACTACCCTACCCCTATTACGTTTGTTCCAATCGTCTCCCACCTCGTTTACGAAGAATCCTTTTCGCCTCTGTCCTAACCACCCCGGCCCTCACTGTGCGCATGGAACTAGACCTGCGATACAACTATGACAAGAAAACCAAAGATCTATGCAACCTGTTTCGCACCTACCAAGTCATACGTCTCGCCGCACACCAACTTGTCCCCCACGACTCCCCTGAACAGTTCGTAGCCACCATGCAAACCGGAGTAGACGAGGCACGCTCCCTCATACTCGACCTTCTCTACGAGGAGGGATTCGGACACCTTATAGACCGCATAGACGAGAGCCTGCTCTGACCCATCGTGGAGCCATTCTTTGACATCATGAGCGTCCACGAATACAGGACCTATGTTGGAGACGCTCCCTGTACCATCCCCTTCAATCCCCACCTTGATACACCAGTATCTGTAGAAAGAACCCCTTCCCCTGTCCTCCAAATCCCCCCTCCTCATTCCCCAGCACGAACGTACTTTCCTGCTCCAATCTCCATTCCAGAATCCCCGAAAATTGACACCCATGCCCCCACTCCCTCCAACGTTTCAGAAGAGTCTCCAGTGGCAACCCGTTCGCCCACTCCTGCCCCTGAGAACATGCAACGAGGAGCTCTCACTCGCCATGAGAGCCTGCTACCTCCAAAAATCCCCCAAGAAATCCTAAACACTTTAGGAGACACTCTGCGCCCTCTTCTCCAGTCCTTTCGAGGGGTTAGATCAACGTCCCTGGATGGAGCAGGCACTTCCCGAGACCCCATCAACGTCGACACTTCCTTCGTCCCTGCACGCCTTCCTAAAAAGAGAACCCGTTGCCATCAATGCGGAAAAGCAGATCACATCCGCATCTTCTGCAGAAAGTACACCTGCCCCTGGTGTCACAAACACGCCCCGGGACATGTCCAGGCAAGGTGCCCTCGACGACGTTGTGGAGAATGTGACGAATATGGACACATTCGCGCCAATTGCCCAGTTTACAACGGGCTCGACCGTGATGACGGCTTTCTCAATGGGGACTTTGACTTCACCAACTACGAGGTCAACGAGGGAGATATCAACGGACCAGATCGTTGAGCAGGTGCTTCAACGCTACGAAGGGGGTAATGTTACGATTTTCCCTTATAACCCCTCTTTTCCTTATGTCTATGGACTCATTGTTTCTCCCCGTGTCTTCGCAAGACACTTATCTTCTTTTCCTAATTAGTTTCCCAGGTTCCGAACCAGAACCACGTTCCACTTTGTCTCACTGACTAACCCTTCTCTTTCGACCGGAACCACAGGGAATTCCTTCGGAACCCTTCGGAACCACATTCTACTTAGTCTCACTGATTAACCCTTCTCTTTCGACCGGAACCACAGGGAATTCCTTCGGAATTCCTCGGAACCACATTTCTTACATAATGGACCAAACCCCTCCTCGCCATCATTCTCTTTATATGATGACTCATGTCCCTTTACTCATCCATACATAGCCATTACTGCGCGACCACCGCATAGCGCAGTACGCAGTCACACAGCCCTTACTGCGCTCACTGGATTGCGCAGCATCATACATCATATAAGTAGCTACCAGACTTCGCCTGTATTCCCCAGCTAGTTCTACGCAATTCAGCGTTGTTACTTAGCACTTCCACGAGTCCCAAGTGTGCGCATTGGGTAGTGAGACAACCTTCCTCTTTGCTTCGCCCACAAACAAGTCTCCGAACTACTTCGAGTGTTCGCTGTGCTACATTCTGACGCCCAGCATTAACATCGTCCATTGGAAAGGATTCCCCGTGAGGAGCGAGAATGGAAGAAAACCCGCGAATTGGTGCATGCACAGGATTCCATCAAGGAGTTTCACTGCCTCAATCTGACCACACTCCAATTGGCCATTAAAATCCCGGCCCATCAATGTTACAATGCAGAACTCCTGGATCCACTGTGCACATGCCCAATCTGCCATGGTATTCCTCTCCCCACTCCTTCTCCTCTCCTCTCTTGCCCTAATGTCATCAAGTTTTGTAAACGATATGAGACTATTCCCTCTTCCACCTTTATTATTCCACTTTTGGCTAATGAGGATGTTATCCCTTGAAAAGGGGGTAATGTTAGAACTTTATTTCTTAATCCTTTACCTAGCTCTAGGCCTACACCCTTAACCTCTCCCCTTTACCACTGACTTCATACCTGTTACCCTTACCCTTTACCACTGGGTTGTGGGTATCCTAGTAGTATATAAGTAGTCAGTCCTTCATGTATTTTTATTTTCCTTACTCTTGGAATAGTTACTTGTTCACAGAGATTAGGGATTCACTTTGAGTCTCTTCCTTTGTTGAAGTCCTAACAATGTCTACCTCTTGAACCTCTAGATCAATAGCCATGTCCAACATCCAATGTCAGACACCATCCCATTTCTCCAACTCTACTTTTGTGCTGGTCCGAGCCTGATAATCTAATTCAGACTGACACCAGCAGACAGGCTCCTTTGGTTCGAGTGTGAGGGGCGACATCCTACTAGGGCATAGTGGTACGGATACATCTGAGTGGCTGTACATTCAATGGGATCTCAGTGTTATTTTCAGAGCGCATGACATGATCTCAACCAACGATCCGATTCGATATCTTGGAATTGGAATACATAATAATTGGCCTCGCAACGAATTCAACTCGACCAGCCCTAAGTTACATTGATCGAGTCATGGCAGGTTAAATTGTGTTCGCATCATCCTCCGAACACCATGGCTACAGGAGAAAACCCTTTACTTGGAAACCAACTTCGGGCTGATTTACCGGTCCAGCGGCCTGTTCTCCCCGATAAAGATTTTATCTATGATCGTTTTAGCCATGAACAAAAGCGACTAATCGTCGCCATAGTGTCCCTTACCGGACTCCTTTCCGGTGTGTGTAAATTCAAGCGAATCCGTCTGTCAGTGTTGGACAGTGGTTCCTTTGTCCCATCGATACCTCAGATTTCCAAGGACCTCCATTCAACACTTGCGGCTGCGGGGTATGTCAAACTTCAGAATTATGCCGTAGGTCGTAAAACCGGTCCCCACTCTTTGAGTAAGCTTGCCCATATTTTCGATTTCCGTCGGTGTCATGTTCTGGTCTGCATGTACATCGTTCTGTAATCATTCGTCTTGTTTCTCCTGCCTGGGACATTTTCATTCAACTTAGATTTTTTGTCTTGTGGAGATAGATCGTCGACGGATAATGTACGTCTAGGGAGTGCCCATTAAGATTCTCGGTAGTTTCGCTGTCGCAGCATCTACTAATATCAACACGCTGCTCTGTTGGCGATTTGTACAAACGTTTGGTGATGCTGGTAGCTGGCAACTGGAGACTGTTATCATCGGAGATATCTACAAAGTGGAGGAACGCGGAACTTAGTATATGGGTACTTTCTTTGGGGTAAGTCTATCGCGAGGATCTGTTGGTAATGACGAGGATGCCAGCGTCGATGGCCCTACTATATACTAGTAGGTCACATTATTTGGTAGTCTGGTGACCAGACTAATTATTATTTGGACTCGCAATCGTACCACCACTGGGAGGTAACTCATCACTGTGTTGTCTCTGATCAAAATTGATTTGCGTTTAGGTTTCTTGACTCAGCACTGGTCCTGGCGCGGTTTGCAAACTTTGTTGGGTATGCTGGATGCAATAATACAACCGTTGTTGTTCCCGAAACTGCTCATCCAGGTACCCGCGGTGTCGACACAGTGCATGGTCCAAGAAAGCTGTTCGTCCTGATCAATCCATCACGCTGCGTAGTTTTCCTACGGAGCCCCAACATCATGACCATCGTGCGTACCTTTTATTTTCCCTGGTAGCGAACGCCATAATCTAATAACTGGTGTACTGTAGACGTTAGCGAACACATTTGCACTCACGTCGGGTTATAGTGCGTGTCGATCAAGGGAATCTAATAAAAATATTGCTTGCTAATACGCCGGGGCCGACAGTACTATTCACTCCGATTGCATATACCATTGTAGGATTACTTCTGCAGTTCACCACGAGTAAGAAGTGTGCACGAGCCGATAAGAGGAAGAGAATCGTGAGTGTAAGGAAAAACCTTTGGGTTTGGGATTGAAACAAGTGTCGTGTCTGGGTAGTAGTGTGGTATCCAAAGGACGAGAGCACCGGATTCACTTCGTACCCGCCATCATCGTCGAGTTTCCATGTACACGCAACATAGTAAGCACGCAGAGGATGGTCGAGGGATAAGGACACGGAATATTGAGGGTCATGGTCACCAAATAACCCAGCATCCCAAATTCGCACAGTTTTATCGTCGGACCCGGAGACAACGCGAATTCCATCAGGTGAAAACCCGACCAAAGTGACCGAAGAAGTGTGATCATTGAAGGACCCAACCACGACAGCACTTGTCCCCGTATCCCAGGTTCGCACCGTTCTGTCTTCAGAGTCCGAGACAACGCGCTTTACATCAGGTGAAAACCCGACCGATGTAACTGAATCAGTATCCCCCTTGAATGGCCCGGCCACGATAGATCCTGTCTGCGTCCCAAATCCGCGCGGTTTTATCATTAGATCCAGAGACAGCCTGCCTTCCATCAGGTGAAAACCCGTGGCCTTTGAAGTGCGTCCCTAGAGGGGGACCAGCTACGACAGAACCTATCTTGGGATCCCAAATCCACGTTGTATTGTCCCAGAACGGGAGACGACGTGTTTTCCATCAGGCGAAAACCCAATTGATGCGACCCTTGAGAAATTTGCCTCTTGAATGGCCTAGCCAAGACAGAGCCTATCTCTACATCCCAAATCTGCACCGTTCTGTCTTTGGACCCGGAGATGACACGCTTTTTATCAGGTATGTGACGAAATGGGTGTGTTCGTTGAAAGACCCAGCCACGACAAGATCTTGTCTCGGTATACCAAACCCGCCGGGCTCTGTCGTAAGATCCAGAGACGTTGCGCTTTCCATCAGATGAAAAACCGACTGATGTGTCCGTTCAGCGTGTCCGTTGGGGGGCTCAGTCACGACAGAGTCGGTGTCGGCTTCCCAAATTACACCGTTTTGTCGTAAGACCCGGAGACGACACGCCTTTCTATCCGGTGAAAGATGTGATTGAATTAGTGTCCGTCGAAGGGCCCAGCCATGAGAGAACCCGTCCCGGCATCCCAGATCCACACGGTTTTGTCATCAGGTCCGGAGACGACGCGCTTTCCATTAGGCGAGAATCCGACCGAATTGACCAATCAGCGTGCCCTCTCATGACGCTCTGCAACGATGGGATGAGATCAACACCGCAGTTTTTGTTTGAACTATCTCCCCGAGATCGTGGCCGTACATGCTCGAACATGCGAGCTCTCCCGCCACATTCGTGCCACAGAGATATATAGGGGAATGATTCCTCGAAAGATTGTCAAAAATTTGACGAGATCATCTGCGAGATTAGCCAACTTCTTGTTGTTGTTCCATTCGTAGTCAATTTATATATAAAATTTGAAGAAGGATCGACATACCAGATACCACCGTTCGAGTCATTCCATAACCGGAATGGTCACATTGTCTCCGGACTTTCCACCAAGCAGGCAGAGTGCCTCTAACCAAAAGGACACTTGAGAAACGCATGAAGGGATTGATTTCGGAGACCTGTCAGAGGCAGCTTAGTGTGCGAGAGATCGATATGAGTCGCGAAATGCTGACAAGTATGGAATGGAAGTCTCAAGATCACATATGTTGAAACGTAGTCGCCAAATAAGTACCACAAGTGCAGTCTGTTCTGAGAAATCCCCGAAAGACTGCCACGAACTTGACGACTTCGAAAGGGAGATCAGTTAATTCATCGTTGCTGTTCCATTTTATCGTTAATTTATAAAAAGGCTGAAGGGGAAAAATAGACACACCATATACCATTGTTCAAGTGTTTCTATAGCAGAGATGGCTGCCATGTCTTCAACCACCCAACTGAGTGCCTCTAACCAAAAGAGCAATTGAGAATACATTAAGTACCTGGTGTTGGGGAGCCCATCAAAATCCGACGGCCTGGTGTTCGAGAGATGGAGATGAGTCGCGAAATGCTGACAAGGGTAGGCAAGGGACAATGGGATAGAGTTCTGGACATGTTCAAGAAGGCAAGGAACATCCTCATTTAAGACATGGGACGTCTCAAGACCGCATACATTGGAACGATGTTGCTCCTTCATGAGACGCAGGAACCAGCGGGAAAACAATGTAGGTCCAATATATGGATGAGCCACGGCTTCTTCCCATAGCGTTTGGGGTTCGTAAGGTAATCGGTAAAAGAGGCGTGAAGTGTCCTGATGGGTGACTTTCACTGTACCGAGGGAGAAATTCAAGAGATGGAAGAATGGTGGACCATGGACGTTTCAATCCTAGAAGTTGATCAATTGTTAGGACGGTCATTGGTACTTGTTCAACAACGACGGCACCAACAATGGCGCAGAATTCCTCGACGAAGCAGGGATTCCTCCCTCGCCAACTGAGTCCAGAACAATGGAAAATAGATAATCAAGCCTTTCAGTGCTGCCGACACCGTTCGACACCAACAGATACACCAGACTGATTTGTGGATGGATGGGCCAGTCTGAAGGTGGCAGTCAGTGAGTATGGTTGCATCGAGAGATCTAGATATCGTACATTGCGATTATACTGGTTTTCACCCATTGTCTGACGTGAGCAACAATGTTTTCTGCGGCGTTCTTGCCGGACACATCGTGCCGCGGACTCAAAAGCGAGATCTGGGAGGTGGGCGCAAACATGAGGTGTACGAAAAGCATTCGTGTCAAAGCTTTCAGAAGCTGGAAATTGAAGTGATAAAAGAAAAGAGTGGAGCGGGTCTCGTTGACGTCGTCAGTGACGAGTGAGAGCGGGGGCGAAGAAGACGAGTTGTGACGCACGAAAAAAATGAGACAGTATTTGTGTGGTCATGAAGTCCCCTGTTCCCTTTGTAAAGTCATCCAACGCCTTGTCGCAAACCACCATGTCGGATCTAGGGTATGGAATGAGGTGCGTCTAGTCATGATGAGAAATGAACACATACTTGTTGGAAACTTGTGTAGTCCAATGTTGGGTTGGCTGCAGTCTTTGGTTTCTTCTTGCTGCTCGCCTTGTCTCGTTGCTCCTTTTGTTTTTTGTTTGCTAACGGGGCGAGGACACTCGCGGCTGTGCAGATCTCTACGTCCTTGAGAGGCTTGTTCTGATGTCGTTTGACGATGAGATCTACGATCTGAGTCGGCAAGGTTGGAAGTCCTCCTTGGTGCGTGGATTGGCAGAAAGGATCACATCGAGCTTTCGACGACGACCCTAGCACGTGTCCGACGTCAATAAATGGCCTAGGGGATGCAATGGGAGATCGCTCACCCCAGCCCCGCGGTGCCGTCGTCGTCGTCGTCTTCACGAATAGCACGAAATGCCTTAGTTGCCTCCTTCTCTGCGAGCTTAGCGGCTGTGAGTGTGCCTTTTTTCTTTGGATGTGCGCGGACGTGGCCTTGTTCTCCTCTTCTTCCTCTGAGGATTCCTCCCAGTTGTTCTGTGTGGTGCGAGCGAGGTTGGATTGGTGTGATATTTACTGCAAGTTCCAATTCGTCCTCGTTCTCTCATTTGCTCTTGATCCGTTTCATGAAGGCGGGTGCGTGTGGGTGCAGGGTCGCCGGAGTCTTTTTTGTGCGCGTCAGCGGCGTCGTAGGGAAGAAAAGAAAGAGGAAGTACCTCAGTCGGGCATGATGGCGCGAGTCAGAGATGATCAGGTTCAGAAGCATGCCACTTCAGTGTGTGGTCTCGCTCGTCGTCACCCACGGCTTCACTCAAACAGCCCTCGCTCGCGCCGTGCTTGACCTCCCAAGTCCACCACTTTCACGGCTAGCGCTGTTCGGCAAGGACGATGATGGGAGGGCGACGATGGGTGCGGTGTCGAGCGTTCAAGAGGTGTTGCTCGCCCACTTGCGCATGAACGAG
>JBBPLF010001287.1:0-10209 GCA_038089615.1 Aureoboletus auriporus
GGTACTTTACAGATCTGAATGCGACCCGGAGGCATGGTGGCAAGACCTGGATAGCACCCAACGTCATGGTCAAGGAGGATGTGAGTGTCATGCTGCATTTTTGTCTCTCGCTGAGCACTCTTAGAAAGCACTGTATTTCCCAAATATTTCCGGTTCTCGGCTGGACACTCGCGTTCACACACACACAAGCGACATATGTCGCGGTCGGGTGTCTGTAATTGCCATGCTGTCGACTAGGATGTCGGAGGTGCACAGTGATTTCTCGTGGCTACGATGTGATGACGGATAAATGCAGGTTCATGTCAACGGATTCGTCACGCCGACGAATGCGCGATACTTGTCTAACCCGCTATACCGCTATGTGCAGATCAACCTGCAGGAAAATCTGCTCAAATCGTGGCTCGTCTCGCTGTTCCTGTCGTCGATCGCGAAAACAGTGCCCACGGAGATGCACCCGACGTATCTGGTGTCGAGTCAAAACGTCGGGCTTATGCGCGAGCCTCTGGGCATGACGAACAAGCACGTCGGGTATGTCTATCTAGTGGACGAGAATTTGAAGGTGCGGTGGGCAGGGTGTGCGGATGCGATGGGGGAGGAGACCAAGGCACTGGAGACGTGTGTGGGTGTGTTGCTGAACCGGGTGAGGACGCGGTAGTAGTTGTTTGTCCGTGTTAGCTACGTGTCTCTTCCACAACATCGATTGAATGGCTTCCCCCGCGCAACAGTTGCCTCCTGGTTGGGCTGCAGAATGGTACACAACTTGGCTAGTTCTTGACCTAGATTCTAACAATTTTCAGGGATCAAACCCACCAGCGATATCTTTTCATCGGTCAGCGTCTTTGGCAAACACCACTCACTACTTCTCACTTTTTGCAGAGACCGCCACCGGAAGATCGCAGTGGGACCCGCCAGTTCAAGTCCCGGCTGCACCAATCGATGCACGCGGCCCCTCTGTCTCCCCGCCGCCCTCCAATCTGCACACAAAGCGTCGCCAGTACGCCGCTGGCCAGACACAGGCGTACTATGGCACAAATGAGGCCCTCCCCGACCCCTCCTACGGCGCTGTCAGCGTCCAACCACAGCAGCAGCCAACGCCTAGTCCCCAGCTCTTCACCCCCGGATTGGCCGCCGAGCAAGGCTTCGCCGGACAGCAGCCACAATATCACATGCCGCCTCCACAAGACTCTCAGTACATCAGCCCCCCCGCATTCGCACAGGAACCTGTTTATTATCCCCCATCGGCACCCATCAACTCCTTGGCAGACAGCTTCGGTCAGATGGGCATGAGCCAAAAACCGCTTCCACTCTACACGACCAACTTGTTGACGTCCCCACCCGACCCACGCGATCTCGCTCGTCCGCCTCCAGAAATTCGGTTGCCCCCCAATTCCTGCATCACAACATCTCCTCACGCGAACGCAGACTACAGTTACCAGCGATGCACTTTGAACGTCATCCCAACAACCTCTTCTCTCCTGAACAAGTCCAAGATACCGCTTGGTCTCGTGATCACGCCTTACCGTACCGTAAAAGACGGTGAACAGCCCGTCCCGTTGGTTACGGACACTGTGATTGCGCGTTGCAGACGTTGCAGGACATACATCAACCCATATGTCCAATTCATTGATGGCGGAAATCGGTATGCTCCCTTCCTTCTTGCACGTTCGTCCTTGGTTTCATGTTGTTCAGTTGGCGGTGCTGTATGTGCAACATGTCAAACGAGGTACCTCAACTCTTTGATTGGGATCAGGCGCGGAACCAGCCTGGCGATCGATGGGCTCGCGATGAGTTGAACCATTCTGTTGTCGAGTTCGTCGCTCCTACCGAGTACATGGTTCGGCCACCTCAGCCAGCCGTGTATGTCTTCCTCATTGATGTCAGTCACGCGGCTGTTCAATCAGGTAAATTACCACGCCTTCCACAAAGGGTTCCACAAAGGGACTTTGTCTGATGTATCTTGCGTTTCAGGTATGGTTGCTACTGCGACGCGTACCATTTTGGAGAACCTGGACCGTATACCTAACGAGGATGATCGTACCAAAGTTGCATTCGTCGCCTTTGACACGTCATTGTATTTCTTTTCGATGCCTGTGAGTTCCTGTCGAAACTAGTCGATTATTGATCTCAAGACTATTTCCTGTAGCCCGGCACGGCAGATTCCTCTATGCTGGTCGTTTCTGATGTCGAAGATGTCTTTCTACCAAAGCCAACTGATCTTCTTGTCAATTTGGCAGAAGCAAAAGCATCGCTCGAATCCCTACTTGGAAGAATCAATGACATGTTCCAGGACAATCATACTGTCGGTAGTGCTCTTGGTCCTGCTCTTCAAGCAGGTTTCAAATTGATGGTATGTAAATGTATGTTTTTTGCGAACTGCATTACCTAAAGCCGCTGTAGGCTCCGATCGGTGGAAAAATCGTCGTACTGTCTGCTTCTCTACCAAGCGTTGGTGCCGGTGCCCTCAAAAACCGAGAGGACCCCAAGATTCTCGGTACTTCCAAGGTACGATTTACCGCCCGCCCCATTTGACGTCAAGAATTCTCATCCCATCGCAAGGAATCCACATTACTTCAAGCGGCGTCGCCATTCTATAAGACGTTTGCAATTGAATGCTCGCGTGCTCAAGTTTCCGTGGATATGTTCCTCTTTAGCTCTGCATATCAAGATGTCGCTAGCCTTGGTGGGAGCGTCTGCTGTAATATTATAAACCCTGACCCATCTTGGTTGTAGCATATCTTCCCCATTACACCTCCGGCCAGACTTTCTTCTACCCTGCATTCAATGCCTCCCGTACTGAGGACGCCATCAAGTTCGCTCATGAATTTGGTGGGGTGCTTGCAATGCCCATCATGCTCGAAGCTGTCATGCGTGTTCGTGCATCCAAAGGTAAACTGATTTTCTATTTTATCCCCTGTAATTTATCCCTATTATTCTAGGTTTGCGGATGGCATCGTTCCACGGAAACTTCTTCGTCAGGTCTACCGATCTGCTTGCGATGCCAGCTGTGCCCACCGATCAATCATACGCCATTGAAATCCAGATTGAAGACACAATCACCGCACCGTTTGTAGTATTGCAAACTGCCGTTCTTCACACAACGTGCTACGGCGAGCGTCGTATTCGTGTCATCACCCTCGCACTCCCAACGACAGGCAGCCTATCAGAAGTGTTTGCTTCCGCGGACCAAGTGGCTATTGCGACGCTGTTGGCGAACAAAGCCGTCGAGCGGTCGCTCACGCACAAGCTGGAAGACAGCAGAGATGCAATCCTGCAACGCATGGTGGATATACTATCGTCATACAAGAGTAGTATGACTGCGGCAGGTGCAGGTGCCAGTGCACAATTGGCTATTTCCGAGAACCTCAAGATGCTTCCCGTGCTGGTTCTCGGTCTACTGAAGAACGTAAGCCTGCCATCAATTTTGTACCAGTGGACTCGTGATGCGATATTACTCTTTCCCCAGGTCGGTATCCGCCAAAGCGCTCAGATCCCTCCTGACCTTAGAGCATATGCACAAGCCCTACTTACATCACTGCCGTCCCAAACACTCATTCCATACGTACATCCTACCTTCTATTCGCTACATAACATGCTTTCAGAGGTGCGCTTGTGTCACGCTGCTGTCTAACTCTTACTGACTCGTTTGTCTTGCAGGCGGGTACTGTCGGAGAGAACGGTATTATTTTGCCGACGCCACTGCCACTGACTTCGGAGCGCCTCGAGCGACATGGCCTGTTCCTCATAGAAGATGGCCAGACGATCTTCTTGTGGGTTGGTCGCGACGCAGTACCACAGCTCATCATGGATGTATTCGATCTCCCGAGCTATGAAGTCTTGCGTGGCGGCAAGGTAAGCGCCGTTCTACTTGGTTGGCAATCTAGTCAGACCACGTGTGCTAATAAAACCACTTTCGCAGACGACGCTTCCAAATCTCGACAACCAGTTCTCGCAACGTGTCAATGCCATCGTCCAAAAGACACGCGAGTTGCGCAGAGGGGTGTACTATCCCCATTTATATGTCGTCAAGGAGGATGGCGAGCCACCATTACGACTCTGGGCACTCAGTTGTCTCATTCAAGATCGTGCGGACGTGTTGCCGAGTTATCAGCAGTTTATCAACCAACTCAAAGACAAGGTTAACGGGGCGAACAATTACTGAGGTGATGCGGATAGAGTGGTAGAAATCGATGGCTATACTTCAATTACAGCCCGCCGATACTTATGTTCAAGATGATATGTATATACATGCAGTAATGCAACTCATGGATCGAATCATTTCCCTGCAACCTAGCCCACTATCATCACAAACCAACGGCCTTTAGGCGTCTGCGTATCATTCCATTCTGTTGTACCACATTGCATTAAGTAGTGATATTGGGGCTAACGTTTATCATAGAAACCGCTTTACAAAGATACCTTGACAGCTCGAGCGCTCAGAGCTCAATCGGTCAAGGCGCATCGGGATTCCATTGAGCCACAGCTATTCAGAATACAAGACGACCAACTGGACATTGAAGGCACGTTTTGCCAAGGACGTCACTGATGGAGAACGTTGAGATGAGATCGTATTCGGCCAGGTCTCGTGACACTTTCATTGATCCACTGCTTTGAAAGTGTCACCAGAGCCGATCAAACAATTTTCATGACTAATACAATCGATGGAGAAAATCGGCATGAGATCGTACTTTGACCACGTCTCGCTACACTTTTGAGAGTGGTGCAAGCGCATGGTGAAACCTGGTCGAATGCGTTCATGACTGAGCGCTGAGCGCTTGGTTGGTTGCTGAACCGTTGATATGCAACGTGAGACGAGGATGTTGAAAGCGATAGAACAGGTAGTCCAGGAGCACCAGATATGTTGCGGCATCCCAGGTGCTAATGATTGTTGGGAGTTTACAAACGTCGCAGTCATTACCGTAGCTTATCTAATCACGTTCGTTATTTTCCATGTGGTATTTCGTTCGTTCCTTAGTTGACATCCGTCGTGTCACCGACATTGTTCCATATATCTATCCGGATGACTGTGGTCAGTTGTCGTGAACTAGATTCAGACTGTGTGGTTGAGGCCTTGAGGTATACTAATCTCAATGTGCTCGTAAACATGTCTACCACTGGCAGGACGCTCGCGAGCAGATTCAAACATCACAGGATCAGTTACCGGCGTCTGGTAGTAAGATCGACGATTGACGTGTATTTTGTTCCTGACTCCCAAAAGTTGAACTTGTCAAGTCCAGAAGATGTGACAATAACGAGAGATTGTATCTTACATAGTTGGTCTTTATATATATATTCATTTTGACAGTCAACTATGCAAACTTATACACTGCCGCGCATGCCCAGACGCAGAATCCAGGCGACCCAACGCGTCCCATACGTGTTCTCATAAAAAACATCGACATAATTTTTCTAGTGTGCATCGCTAGAGTTCTGTACCTTTGACGGGGTTGTCCCACCGCATCATCAATCCTTGCGCCGTGATCCCTTGCTGGGAACGAAGGCCCAAAGCACCATCATGAATACCATCATCGTTACCAATCTAGACACACCCAGAGTATAAGAGTGGCACCACCATGCAATCATCAAATGGGTCACACTCACAAAGGCTGCAAAGAGCGGATACCCGACTTGGACGCAATGGCGCCTGTCATGAATGGTATCAGGGCTGACCCCGCCTGGCCGAAACCAGCGATCCATCCGATTGCACCTACCGCGCCCGCGCGTGAGTACCAATGTCTTGGGGCAGAGTACCAAGGGGATATTTACCCGTCAGTAGCCAAGCTGGCAATACCCGTCCGGCCTGGTTCATCGCGATCGGATACATTGGTCCCAGCAGTAAACCAATGATCGAAACAGACACAGCCCCACTGATCAAGGATGGGACTAGCCACACAACTAACTCTAATCCGATGGCCAGAATAGCGTAAATGAATAAGACCCTGCGTTCTCCCACCTGTGAAGATGAAAGGTGACGATGCACAGTAACGGATGTAGGGGATGCGTATACCTTTTGGTTGAGCCACAACAAAACGACCCGTCCCGTCATAAGACCTGTTCGTCGAGATGCAGTGATGAGGAGGAAGCGTCTAGACATTCGGATGCAACATACCTCCAAAAAATCCTGAGGATATATACCCAGACGATGGGCCACCCCCGCGGACTTCGATGATATACGTTACAATCCACCCTGAACAACATGATCATCGTGAACTCAGTGTAGAATAAACGTAGCCATGACGAACATACCTCCAAGGGTCACCTCGACACCCACGTAGACAAGAATGAATATTGCAAGAAGGTGTACGTCCTTCAATGTAAGTATCTGTCTAAAGTGACTTTTTTCACTCTGATTCTGCTCTACGGCGGGTTGTCCGATTTGAGCCAAGCACTCTTCAAATAATCTGAGTATTGTAGACGAGTTATGGTGGTAAGAACGGACGAACCATCCTGGCCTTTGAAGCGGAAAACTGAAATCAACAGGACGGTATTTATCAATGCGACACCCATCGAGACGAGATAATGGAAAGACCAATGGGGAAGTTGAGCAAACTGGGTGGCGACGAATGGTGATGAGAGTGCACCGGCACCTTCAATGTTCAATGCGTGAGTACCCCACTCAAATACAATGCACGGCGCCCATACCATAAGCCTAGCCTTTATTCAGCAGGGTTCCATGAACGAATGAACGAACGTACTGCGTGCAATAGTCCCATTTTGGTTTCTGCATTGTCTTTGATGCAAACTACGAAACCGTTCGCCTGAGCGTCCTAGAGGGAAATATAGTAACAAAAAAGGCTACCCAGTATTATCAACGGACCTGTAAGGCTATACCGATGCCATTGATGGCATATCCCAGCACGAACGCTGGAAAAGGCAACGCGGCGGCCTCGATGCTGTACCCAACCACTTGAAGTACAGATCCTGAAAAAAAAAACGCAGTAAATCCATCGTCCTTTCGTCTTGACAGGATGGGAATTCGTGACCTACCTAGAACAATGACCTGGCAATGTGCGTCAGTATCCCAAGATCACTGTCAGGACCAACACAAAACAAAATGACCTTGCCAAACCCATACCGATCGTTCAACACCAAGTTGGAAAACGCGCCTGTCACAAATCCCTTGTCATGATGCTCGTCAACATGCGAGTATTTGACAAATGGCTGCTTGACACCTACAACGCAAGCAAAGACGAAAATGAGGGAGACCACCGCAAAGTTGACCTGCCATGCGTTGGAATGTTACGGTGTTATTCCCCACGGGAACACTCACATTGTATACTTTTTGAATTCGTGGCAACAGGGGACCCGTCGACCCGTCGTTCCATCCCGCGAGATAGAGTGTCCAACAGAGGGTCGCGAACTGGATGCGTGCCCGAAGGCGCTGCACCTTGGTCGGCACCACCGGCGTGTCTATATTGGGGGTTCCTGCGGTCGAATCGAGTTGAGGGGCTTGCTCATGCACATCCGCACCCTTGGACGAAAGTTCGTTCAGTTCGATCTGATCGTCGCTGGATCGAGAGGTTGGGTGTCGTGGGTTGGCACCACTGGGGCCTTCTGCAGTGGTTGAAACGCTGGTTGCCTGCATGTCTTGGAAAGTTTATCGATGGCTCCCACACATTATATGCGATTCGGATATGACGACTTGGAAGATTCCCCGAAGATTCCCCGAAGATAATGATCATGCCAAGCCTGCGGGGAACATAAGCCCGTGTCTATGACGGCAAATAAGTATGGCATACGCTTGATGAATTTACATACTGCCTGACTTATAAGCCTACTTGCAGGTACAGAAAATGAGCACGATCGTCGGGTAAGCTTGCAAGAAGAAGCCGTGATGGATACATGCACAGCCACCACACAACCAAGTTATCGCTTCGGAGCCTGAATCATTGGCAATGATAATGCAATCTGATCCATGTCGTACTTATACAAAGTCTTCATTCTCGGCTACTATGCGGTTGCCAGGCGTAACCCCGGCATGAGAACCTGAAGATAGCCACGGATAATAAGGATTCGGATTTATCGGACTTTGAAAAGGAATAGTGCCTTCAAGTTCACCCCCGCACGATCCATCTGTCCATCTGTCTGTCTCCCTTTGATCATTCGCTATAAACTGAAGTATTGTAGGCTCCAAAGTAAATTTATAAAATCGAGCTGTAGCCTTGGTTTTCGTGACCGATTACACAAGGACTTCTATCTTTAGATGTCATCGTCACTCAAGGTAATGGGCTCATCTGGCATCGGGACTCTGACTTTACGATCTGGGGCTCCTCAAGGTACCAATGATGGTTTACTGTTGCCAGTGGTGTCTTCCAATTCACCGTGTAATCGTGCGTGCGCCCGGATCTTCATCAACAATCAATTTCAAGCTCATCTCCTTATCCAAGACATAGAGCACGACACACTCTCACTCAGATATATCCATTCACTCTTTAGAATATTGCGGTTGACGTTAACATGCTCTTCCTGGGTGTTCGACGTGCATCCAAACAGCTACTATGTGAGTAAATGCTAAACATACTGAACGAGTAGTCCAGGAGCCCCAGCTGATATGTTGCTGCATATCGGACGCTAATGGACTACTTGCTCAGCATATACCGGGTGGGCCTCTTTGAGGTACAATCTGAATGTGTTCGTAACCGTCTCTCCCACTGGTAACACGCTTACGAGCAGATCAAATGTACATCGCAGGCTGAGTGACCGGTGTTTGGTAGCAAGATCGACAATTGACGTGCATCTTGTTCTCGATTCTCAACGGTTGAACTTGTCAAGTCAGAAACACGTGCCAATCTTAATGAAAATAATTACAAGCGTGTAGCGGTTGGCCTTTGACTCTTGTATATTTATTTTGATAAGCCCCCTCCGGTTCGACCATGAAATAGTGCGGTCAATTCAAGGCTCAAGCACTTCGGACATGCCACTGGGACATATGACAAAGTTATACAATACTGCGGATGGTTACATGTACTGGCACGGACGCAGAATCCAGACAACCCGATGCGTCCCATATGTGTTGCGTTCTCATAAACATGGACATGATTTTTCGTCTGCTGCATGGTCGCGCCCTCGGGCTGGATCCAATCTCCGCCATCGCCTCTACACCTTTAACGAGGCTGTCCCACTGCGACATCAATCCCTGCGCCGTGATCCCTTGCTGGGAACGAGCGCCCAAAGCACCATCATGAATGCCATCATCGTTACCAATCTAGACACACCCAGAGTATAAGAGTGGCACCACCATACAATCTTCAAATGGGTCACACTCACACAGGCTGCAAAGAGCGGATACCCGACTTGGACGCAATGGCGCCTGTCATGAATGGTATCAGGGCTGACCCCGCCTGGCCGAAACCAGCGATCCATCCGATTGCACCTACCGCGCCCGCGCGTGAGCACCAAGGTCTTAGGGCAGAGTGTCAAGGGGATACTTACCCGTCAGTAGCCAAGCTGGCAATACCCGTCCGGCCTGGTTCATCGCGATCGGATACATTGGTCCCAGCAGTAAACCAATGATCGAAACAGACACGGCCCCACTGATCAAAGATGGGACTAGCCACACAACTAACTCTAATCCGATGGCCAGGATAGCGTAAATGAATAAGACCCTGCGTTCTCCCACCTGAAAAGATGAAAGGTGACGGCGCGCAGTAATGGATGTAGGGAATATGTATACCTTTTGATTGAGCCACAACAAGATGACCCGACCCGTCATCAGGCCTATTCGTCGAAATAGGCGTAGGAGCGAGTCGCTAAACACTTCTTTGGATGTGACGTACCTCCAAAGAATCCTGAAGATATATACCCAGATGACGGACCACATCCACGAACATCGATGATATACGTTACAATCCACCCTGAACAACATCATCGTGAACTCATTGTAGAATAAACATACCCATGACGAACATACCTCCAAGGGTCACCCCGATACCCACGTAGACAAGAATGAATGCTGCAAGAAGGTGTACGTCCTTCGATGTAACTATCTGTTTAAAGTGACTTTTTTCACTCTGATTCTGCTCTACGGCGGGTTGTCCGATCTGAGCCAAGCACTCTTCACATAATGTAAGTATTGTAGACGAGTGATGGTGGTAAGAACGGACGAACCATCCTGGCCTTTGAAGCGGAAAACTGAAATCAACAGGACGGTATTTATCAATGCGACACCCATCGAGACGAGATAATGGAAAGACCAATGGGGAAGTTGAGCAA
>JBBPLF010001288.1:0-10207 GCA_038089615.1 Aureoboletus auriporus
TAGCCTTTTTTTTATATGCAAGATGGCAGACTGATTTAATGTACCCTATTTTCTGTCACATTTGTTTTGTAGTGTACTACATCAAATGTTGTAGTTGTGTTGTAGAAAATGCTATTGCTGGTACTACAAGCTACTAATTACATCTTCATCATTATTGTCTTCAAGATCACTATCAACTTCATGGTCAATATTGCGCTGAATGTCCTCTAGCTCTGAGTCTGGGCCTAAGTCCAAGTGATGAGCACATCTGAGTTCCTCATAGCTATTCCACATGTCAATAACAACCCTTTCTCACAACTTCACATCCCCATCCTCAACATTGTTGATATTGTTGTTGTCATTGATGACAATGGGGTTATCAATTTCAGACTCATTGAAGAGAAGTACAAGGCTCTGGATCTCAGGAATATATGTCACAAAACCTTGGATAGCTGCTATGGGTGGTAAGAAGGGAGCGATATGTTCGCCCCTAAAGGAATATGCAAGAGGAATGAAAAGAGGGACAATTGGCCAAGACCCTTCAACTGGGGAAGAGCCTTAATGATGAACCCAAGACTTTCCGGAGTGTTCCGCTGAAAGTCAACGGCAGACCTGTGGAATGTGCAGTATAATGCGAAGAATGCGAAAGCGGAAAATGATAAGGACGATGAGGACTTGTGCAGAAGCCTTTAAGATGGTTGATGATTGAAGGAAATAATAGATGAAAGGACCAAAAAGATGGATTTCATCTGTCTAAGTACAGTCTTTTATAGTCTGGGCATACCCTAGACTGAAACAAGTAAGGTACATGTGTCACAATACCTGTCGAAGGCATGGAGATGACTAAATATGTGAATAAAGTACTTGATAAGGTAATTCAAGTTGTTGGGACATGATTCGACTTGATACAATGAGTCATAAACGCAATGTGAACAAAAAGACTTACCAGCGATGGAACCCGAGTGTGAATGCAGAACGCGAACTATGTGGATATCGTTTGGATCATTGTGAGTTGATGTGAGAGAGTGCAGAAATGACTTTAGATGGCCGTGGTAGAAGGTGAAAATGTTAGGAAAGGAATAAGGATAAGAATGGAGGACGACCCAGGTGACGATTAGATGATATGTGAGAGTAGAGACTTATGGCTCTCTACATCTGAGGGGGTCTTTGCTACTGATTGTCCCCAGTCAGTCACGTGAGTGTGGGAAGATGGGAATAAACAAGGTGCATGTCAAACACGAACACACGGAAGCATTCAAAGCGAGCAAAACTCCTGCACCATTGTCTGCCGATGAGGTAAGCGGTTGATTGCATATATAAGTCGCGGGATGTTGCCGCACCGCATTCATCCCTTTCTTCCTCCTACCACCACCATCAACAACATGTCCGCCACCGACCTTCAAGACTTCCTCGATGAAGCCCTCGAGTCCAACCCGTCCCCGCAAGAGCTAGTGTGGAAATGCATGAAGAAGGTGTACAACGTGATCAAGGTGGAAGTGAAGGTGTGCCTTGATGATAAGGAGGAGCTCAAGGAGGAGCAGGAGATGTGGGCGGTCGCCTGGTCACGCAAAACAGTATGTGATAGTTCATTGCACATCGACTCACACTAACAAAAGCCCAGAACGAACTCAGGGCAGTGATTGTTAACACTGGGCATTGGAACATAGCATAGCGAACACTCAGAGTAGTTCGAAGACTTGTTGTGGGCGAAGCAAAGAGAATAAGAGTCTCACTACCCAATGCGCACACTTGGGGCTCGTGGATGTGCTAAGTAACAACGCTGAATTGCGTAGAACTAGCTGGGGATTTACAGGCAAGATGAAGTAACTACTTATACAATGGAAAGTACTGCGGAACTCTGTGCCCGCAGTAAGGGCTATGATGCTGCGTACTGCATAAGGTGATGGGCGCAGCAACATAGCTTGGTGATGATGAGTAAGGGAACACGAGTCACCACATAAGGAGAGTGATGACGAGGAGAAGTTAGTCCATTATGTAAGGAAATGTGGTTCTGAGGGGTTCCGGTCAAAAGTGAAAGGCTTAAATAGTGAGACGAAGTAGAACATGGTTCTGAAGGGTTCCGAAGAAGTCCCTGTGGTTCTGGTTGAAGATGAAGTGTGGTTCCGGTTCGGAACCAGGAGAACTAATCAGGAAAAGAAGATAAGTGTCTTGCAAAGATACAAGGAGAAACAATGAGTCCATAGACATAAGGAAAAGAGTGGTTATAAGGGAAAACCATAACATTACCCCCTTCGTAATGTTGAAGCGCCTGCTCAATGATCTGGCCCATTGATATCTCCCTCGTTGACCTTATAGTTGGTGAAATCAAAGTCCCCATCGAGAAAGCCGTCATCATGGTTGAGCCCATTATAAACTGGGCAATTGGCGCAAATGTGTCTGTACTCGTCACATTCCCCACATCGTTGTCAGGGGCATTTTGCCTGGACGTGCCCTGGGGCGTGTTTATGACACCAGGGGCAGGTGTACTTTCTGCAGAATACGTGGAGGTGGTCTGGTTTTCCGCATTGATGGCAGTGGAGTCGCTTCTTGGGGGGACGTTCAGGGACATGGGATGTGTCGACATTAATTGGATCATAAGGGGTGCCTGTTCCATCCAGGGAAATGGATCTGGCTCCTTGAAAGGAATGGAGGAGGGGGCGAAGGGTATTCCCTAATGTATTCATGGTTGCTGGAGGGAGTCTGGGTGGTAACAGGCTCTCATGGTGAGTAAGAGCTCTTCATTGCATGTCCTCAGGGGCAGGAGTGGGCGATCTGGTTGCAACTGAAGAGCTGTTCGAAACGTTGGAGGAAGTGGCAGCATGAGTGTCAATCTTGGGAGACTCTGGAATGGAGATTGGAGCGGGAAAATAGGTTTGTTCAGGGGAGCAAGGAGGCGGGATCTGTAGGATGGGAGAAGGGGTCCTTTCGACCGTTACCGGTGTGTCAAGATGAGGATCAAAGGGGATAGCACAAGGGGCATCCCCCACGTAGACTCTGTACTCGTGGACACTCATGATGCCAAAGAACGGCTCCATGATGGATTGGAGCAGGTTCTCGTCGATGCAATCTACGAGGTGTCTGAATTCTTCCTCGTAGAGGAGGTCGAGGGTAAGGGAGCGGGCTTCATCCACTCCGGTTTGCATGGCAGACACGAATTGTTCGGGAGAGTCATGGGGGACAAGTTGTTGTGCAGTGAGGTGGACGACTTGGTATGTGCGGAAGAGGGAGCATAGGTCCTTGGTTTTCTTATCATAGTTGTAGCGTAGGTCCAATTCCATGCGCAAGGTGAAAGCCAGGGTGGTTAAGACTGAGGCGAAGAGGATTCTTCGCAAGCGAGGGGGAAGATGGTTTGAGCAGACGTAGTATGGGTAAGGTAGTTCAAGATGGCTTTTCTGGGCCATGAGGGACTCATAGGTGCCCCTAGCCATGATGCAGTTATGGTGGGTGTTCAAAGAGGGGGATTGTTGAGTCATGATTCATAGTGCCAAGGGCAGCCGCTGTATAGTCTATTGCAGAAGTACTGGTGTTCTAGGGGATGAGATGGAGAAAGATCGTTGCGATAGAGGAAGAAGAATTTGTAGGAGGGAAGACTGGGTTGGAACTCGAAGTTTCTCTTCCGGAGCATTTACTGAGGGAAGTCCTTTGGGTGGGCAGACTTATATTCATCGAGGAGTGTTTGTGCATGTTGGAAGTTTCCCTCCAGTTCCCAGGTATTCTCTGCTGCGGAGTATCCATTCCAAGATACTAGGTACTGCCTTCGACCTCATGTTCCTCAGTGTGAGAGGATGGAATCTATTTCATACTCTTCTTCTCCACCGATCAAGTCAGACAGTGGATCCGAGAAGTTGGGGCCATGCTCTGCAGTCTCTCGATAAGGGGATAGGAGAGAGGCATGGAAGACATCATGTATCTTCCAGGTGGGCAGTAGTTTGAGGCGATACGACACAGGGGAGATAACCTGTGTGATTTCAAATGGTCCTTCTCGTTTTGGGGATAGTTTCCTTGATAGGTATCGTAGTCGAAGGTTTCTTCCTTCCAGCCAAACCTTGTCACCAACTTTCCAGGGGCAGAACTTAGAAGAAGTTCGTTCCCTCATGATCCATTGGGTTTTCTCGTGCGCAGCAAGGGCTTCCCATCAGGCTTCCTCCAGTTCCAATAGGCATGTCTCCAGAGCAGGGAGGAACATTTTTCCGATTGGAGGATAAGAATGGGGCTCATATCCTAGGATGAGTGAGAATGGGGATTTCAGGGTAGAGGAGTGGACTGCCAAATTGTGGGAGAATTCTGCCATGGAGAGTAGTTCCGCCCATTGTTCTGGGTGTCCGTCACAGAATATGCACAGATAGGTCTTGAGTTCTTGGTTTACCCATTCAGTTTCTCCATTGGTTTGGGGATGATATGCAGACAAGAGCTTTAGATCATATTTTAGGAGTCTGGCAAGTTCTCGTGCAAAGGCCAAAGCGAATTGGGGTCCCCTGTCGGAGATGCAGTGGTCATGAAGTCTGTAGTGTCGAAATATGTTTGTGAAAAATAGTTGAGCAACTCTGGTGGCATCAATGGTTTTATGGCAAGGGATGAGGATTACCCCCTTTGTAAGCCCATGGTCGACCACGACCATGATAGAATCAAAAGTGAGAGAAGGGGGGAGATTGGTGATGAGATCAACTGAGACCTGCTGGAAAGGGCGAGTGCAGGTAGAGGGAAGGGGGGTCAACCCTGGTGTAGTTGGGTGAGTATTGATTTTATTAGCCTGGCAGACCGCGCATCCTTGAATGAATTTGCGAATAAAGGTGGTCATGCCAGGCCACCAATAATTGCACTGCAAAAGGTTGGTAGTGTGAAAGATGCTGCCATGTCCTCCATGGTCATTTTCATGAGTGAGGCAGACAAGCCCTTGTCGTGCTGGTTCTGGGATGTAGAGACGATGTTTGTAGTGTAGCATTCCATCAGTGTAGTCCCAGTCATGTGGTTGGGATTTGGAGATCAAGGAAGTGCCCTTGTTCAGTGCTTTAAGGGCGGTGATGACCAATGGATCAGACAGGGTAGATTCAGCAATCTTCTCGACTAAGGCAAAGTTGAGAGTGCGGATGAAGATGTCTTCAGGAAGGAGGGTAACCTCCTGATTGTCGGTGGAGGTGTCCACTGTGTCCCGTTGAGACAGAGCGTCAGCAGGTCCCATTTGTGTTCTGGGCATGGGGGAAAAATGGAGGTCGAAGTCTTGAAGAAACAGCATCCATTGTGCTTGCTTTCTGGAGAGTTTCTGTGGTTCTTTGAAGTATGCAAGGTTTTTATGGTTGGTGATGACCATTACTGGGAGTCCTGTTCCCTGCAAGTAGTGCTTCCATTCTTCTAGGGTGCGGATAACTCCTAGGAGTTCTCGATCATAGATATCATAGTTTCGTTCTGCAAGTGACAGGGTTTTGGAGAGGTAGGCGCAAGGGTGTAGATTGCCGTTGCTATTGTTCTGCATGAGGACTGCTCCTATGGCCATTAGAGATACGTTAGTCATAACGGTGAAGGGTTTTGTGATATCAGGCATTTGGAGGACAGGTTTCTGGGTGAAGGTTTGCTTGATGGTTAAGAAGGCTTCCTCACACTTTTTGGTCCATTCCCATTTTGTTCCCTTTCTGGTTAAGTCATGTAGTGGTTTCACCTTAGTGGAGAAGTTGGAGATGAACTTGCGATAAAAGTTGCAGAATCTGATAAATGATTGGACTGCTTTGACCGATTTTTGGGGCTGCCATTTGTCGATGGCTTTCAATTTGACTGGGTCCATCTGGATCCAGTCGGCTCTGATGATCATTCCGAGATATTCTACCTTCGCTTTGTCGAAGAAGCACTTCTTCAATTTCAGGGATAATTTGTGTTCTCTAAGCCTCTGGAGGACTTGATGAGTTCGTTCCTGATGTACTATTGGGTCGCTAGAATGGATAAGGATGTCATCCATATAGATGATTAACCATCCTTCAGCAAGGAGATCCGCAAAGGTGTGGTTCATCAGGGCTTGGAACGTGGCTGGGAAGTTACACATGCTGAAGAACATTATGGTTGGTTCAAATAGTCCCATAGGTGTTATAAACGCAGCCTTCCATCTATCCTGTGGTTTGATAAGGATGTTGTTATATCCCCATTGGATATCCATTTTAGTGAAAATGGATGATCCTTTGAGTTGGTCGATGAGATCGGAGATAAGAGGAAGTGTGTTAACGCTGGGTGTCGGAACGTAGCACAGCGAACACTCAAAGTAGTTCGAAGACTTGGTGTGGGCGAAGCAAAGAGAAGGAGTGTCTCACTACCCAATGCGCACACTTGGGGCTCGTGGATGTGCTAAGTAACAACGCTGGATTGCGTAGAACTAGCTGGGGAAATACAAGTGAAGTCTGGTAACTACTTATACTATGTATGATACTGCGCTATCCAGTGTACGCAGTAAGAGCTATGTGACTGCGCACTGCGTAAGGCGATGTGCGCAGTATGGGCTATGTATCAATGAATAAAGGAACATGAGTCACCATATAAGGAGAATGGTGATGAGGAGAGGTTTGGTCCGTTATGTAAGAAAAGGCAAAGTGTGACTCAACAAATGTGCGTCAGGCGTTCGTAAGGTTATGTAAGAAAAAGGTAAAGCGTGACTCAACAAGTGTTCGTCAGGCATTTGTAAGGCGTGACTCAACAAGTAAAGTGAAAAGGTGAAAGAAACCTAATGGGGAGAAGAAGATAGGTGTCTTGTGAAGACACGAGGAGAGACGATGAGTCCATAGACATAAGGAAAAGAGGGGTTATAAGGGAAAATCATAACATTACCCCCTTCATAACGTTGAAGCACCTGCTCAACGATCTGGTCCCTCGGTATCTCCCTCATTGACCTCGTAGTTGGTGAAGTCGAGGTCGCCATCGAGGTCGCCATCATCTCGGTCGAGCCCGTTGTAAACTGGGCAATTGACACGAATGTGTCCATACTCGTCACATTCTCCACACCGCCTTCGGGGGCACCTGGCTTGAACGTGTCCTGGGGTGTGTTTATGGCACCAGGGGCAGGTGTATTTTCCACAGAAGACGTGAAGATGGTCCGGTTTTCCACATTGGTGGCAGCAGAGTCGTTTCTTTGGACGCGTTGGGACTTGGGAGGTGTCGACATTGATTGGGTCTCGAGAAGTGCCTGTTCCGTCGAGGGAGGCGGATCTAATTCCTCGAAAGGAGTGAAGGAGAGGACAGAGGGTGTTGTCCAGTGTATTCATAGTGGTCTGGGCGAGCCTTGGTGGTAACAGGCTCTCATGGCGAGCAAGAGCTCCTCATTGCATGTTCTCAGGGGCAGGAGTGGGTGAACAGGTTGCAACTGGAGAGTCTTCTGAAACATCAGAGGGAGTGGGGGCATGAGTGTCAATCTTAGGAGACTCTGGAATGGAGATTGGAGTGGGAAAATAGGTCCTCTCAGGGGAGCGAGGAGGTGGGACCTGGAGAACAGGCGAGGGGGTTCTTTCCACCGTCATGGGTGTGTCTAGATGGGGATCGAAGGGTATGGCACAAGGGGCATCTCCTACATAGACCCTATACTCGTGGATGCTCATGATTTCAAAGAAGGGCTCTACGATGGGCCAGAGCAAGTTTTTGTCGATGCAGTCTACTAGATGTCCGAAACCTTCTTCATAGAGGAGGTCAAGGGTGAGAGAGCGTGCTTCATTCACCCTGGTTTGCATGGTGGATACGAAGTGTTCAGGGGAGTCATGAGGGATGAGTTGTTGGGCCGTGAGGTGGACGATCTGATATGTGCGGAAAAGGGAGCATAGATCTTTGGTTTTCTTATCATAGTTGTAGCGCAGGTCTAGTTCCATGCGCAGAGTGAGAGCAGGGGTAGTCAGGACAGAGGCAAAGAGAATCCTCTGCAAGCGAGGGGGGAGGCAATTGGAGCAGATGTAGTAGGGGTAAGGCAGTTCTAGATGATTCTTTTGTGCCATAAGGGACTCGTAGGTTCCCCTGGCCATGATGCAGTTGCGATGGGTGTTTTGGGAAGAAGATTGTTGGGTCATGATTCGTAGTGCCAGGGGCAGCCGCTGTATAGTCTGTTGCAAAAGTATTGGTGTTCAAGGGGATGAGACAGAGGAAGGTCATTGCGATAAAGGAAGAAGAACTTGTAGAAGGGAAGGCCTGGTTGGAACTCAAAGTTTCTCTTTTGGAGCATTTACTGGGGGAAATCCCTAGGTCGAGTGGACTTATATTCGTCCAGGAGTGTTTGTGCATGTTGGAGGTTTCCCTCCGGTTCCCAAGTGTTTTCTGCTGCGGAGTATCCTTTCCAGGATACTAGGTACTGCCTTCTTCCTCGTGTTCCGTGGTGTGAGAGGATGGAGTTTATTTCATACTCTTCTTCTCCGCCAATCAATTCGGGCAGTGGATCAGAGAAGTTGGAGCCGTGCTCCACAGTCTCTCGATAAGGGGATAGGAGAGAGGTGTGGAAGACATCATGTATTTTCCAGGTGGGCGGTAGTTTGAGGCGGTATGACACAGGGGAGATAACCTGTGTGATCTCAAATGGTCCTTCTTGTTTAGGAGACAATTTCTTTGATAGGTATCGCAATCGAAGGTTTCTTCCCTCCAACCAGACTTTGTCACCGACTTCCCAGGGGCGGAATCTGGAAGAGGTTCGTTCCTTCATGATCCGTTGGGTCTTCTCATGCGCAGCAAGGGCTTCCCGTTGGGCTTCCTCTAGTTCCGATAGGCGTGTTTCCAAGGCTGGGAGGAACATCTTTCTGATTGGAGGATAAGAGCGGGGTTCATATCCCAGGATGAGGGAGAAAGGGGATTTCAGGGTGGAGGAGTGAACAGCGGAATTGTGGGAGAATTCCGCCATGGTGAGTAGTTCTGCCCATTGTTCTGGGTGTCCGTCACAGAATATGTGCAAATAGGTCTCAAGTTCCTGGTTTACTCGTTCTGTTTCACCATCAGTTTGGGGGTGATATGCTGAGGAGAGTTTTAGATCGTATTTTAGAAGTCTGGCCAGTTCCCATGCAAATGCAGATGCGAATTGAGGTCCTCTGTCAGAAATGCAGTGATCATGGAGTCTGTAGTGTCGGAATACGTTTGTGAAAAATAGTTGGGTGACTCCGGTGGCATCAATGTTTTTATTGCATGGGATGAGGATTACCTCCTTAGTAAGCCCATGGTCGACCACGACCATGATAGAATTGAAAGTGAGAGAAGGGGGAAGATCAGTGATGAGGTCAACTGAGACCTGTTGGAAGGGACGAGTGCAGGAGGAGGGTAGGGGTGTCAGCGCTGGTGTAGAGGGATGGGTATTGATTTTATTAGCTTGGCAGACCGCGCAACCTTGGACGAATTTGCAGATAAAGGTGGTCATGCCAGGCCACCAATAATCTCGTTGTAACAGGTTGGTGGTGCAGAAAATCCCCCCATGTCCTCCATGGTTGCTTTCATGGATGAGGCAAACAAGTCCATGTCGTGCGGGTTCCGGGATATAAAGACGATGTTTGTAGTGTAGCATTCCCTCGGTATATTCCCAGTCATGTGGTGAAGATTTGGAGATCAGAGGGGCGCCGTCGTTTAGCGCTTTAAGGGCAGAGAGGACTAACGGGTCCGAGGGGGTGGATTCAGCAATTTTCTCGACTAGGGCAATATCAAGGGTTCGGATGAAGACATCGTCGGGAAGGAGGGTGACCTCCTGGTTGTCAGTGGAAGTGTCCACAGTATCCTGTCGGGACAGGGCGTCAGCAGGCCCCATTTGTGTTCCGGGTACTGGGGAGAAGTGGAGGTCGAAGTCTTGGAGGAACAGCATCCATCGTGCCTGTCTTCTGGAGAGTTTTTGTGGTTTTCTGAAATATGCGAGGTTTTTATGGTCGGTGATGACGGTCACGGGAAGTCCTGTTCCTTGCAAATAATGTTTCCATTCCTCCAGGGCACGAATGACTCCTAGGAGTTCTCGATCATAGATATCATAGTTCCGTTCCGCAGGTGATAGGGTTTTAGAGAGGTAGGCGCAAGGGTGTAGATCTCCATTGCTATCGTTTTGCATGAGTACAGCTCCTATGGCTGTTAAGGAGGTGTCAGTCATGACAGTGAAAGGTTTGGTAACATCGGGCATTTGGAGGACTGGTTTCTGGGTGAAGGTTTGTTTGATGGCTAGGAAGGCTTCTTCACACTCTTTCGTCCACTCCCACTTTGCTCCTTTTCTGGTTAAGTCGTGTAATGGTTTTGCTTTGGTGGAGAAGTTGGATAT
>JBBPLF010001289.1:0-10206 GCA_038089615.1 Aureoboletus auriporus
GGGAAAGGAAAGAGGAATTACTAAGCAATAGAAAGCGAAGGAATTCCTAGGAATGTTTAGTAATACACAGCAAGTAGGACAAAAGAAGAAATAATGATGTCAAGCAGGCTGTTCAGCAAGACACGTGTCTGATAGGAATGTATAGAAAGGTAAGCAAGATGACAAGTCATCCGACAGGAACGCTTGGAGAAGTAAACAAGATGATGAGAGGAAAAATGAATAGGAAAAATGAATAGGGGTGAATCATAACATGGACCAAAGCATCCATTGGCGTGGGCATGCAATTCTTCATCACCATTGTGCAATTTGGGGACGAAGGACATGTTAGGAGAGGTGTACACGAGGGGGCCATTGGAGTGGCAAGCAATGGATTTGGCATTGAGAGAGTTGAAGGAGGCTGATAAGCGATATAAGTAAAGTCCCACGTAGAAATACATCCAAACTTACCATCATCAGATTGAATCTGATGAGTGAATCTAGATTTAGCTGTGGACATGATCAAATGAAACCTTAGCTTGGAATTAGTATTAACACCAAGGTAATGTGAAGATAGAAACACACTGCTGAAAAGGCCAAAGTAAAATGTGTTGGTTGGAAAGAAAGTGGAAGGAGGGAGATGCTTCTGAGAGCCTACAACCCCACTGACACATGATACAAGGATGCAACAGGGCAGCCCAATGGACACAAAGTCCAGAGGCAATCTCAGCACAATGCAAAGTCTGACTGTTAGATTCATTAATTCATTGTCGTGAGATCGTATGAAGCGAATCGTAGGACAAATGATGCTGAGGATACATATAACTGCTCTCTCTAGTGCTTCTTGAGAGCTGAGAGCACTTGACACATGGCTCTGGACATTGGTGTGATGAGGACCTCAAAGTATTGTCACACACAAGTACTTTGGAAGACCAGACATTGCATAGGAAAGTACTAGAGGAGAGAAGTACATCCAAGTGCGTAGAACTGGCTGAGGGATGCCAGTGAAGAGGGTAGACTACTTATACTAGGCTGGGAGGCTGTGGAAGGCAGTAGCTGCAGTAGGGAGCTGTGTAAGGCAGTGGGTAAGCAATGTGTGCTGCATAAAGCAATACGTGCTGCATAAAGCAATGCGTGCTGTGTAAAGCAATGTATGCTGCGTAAGGCAATGTGGTAGTCAAGGGATATGAGGCAATGCATCAGAAAGGCATTGCTGAGGAGAAGGGGAAGGTCCTTTGTGATTCCGAAGTGAAATGATGTTAATGAAAGAAGGTGACAAGTGTCAAATGTGGTTCCGTGTGGTTCTATAGAGGTTCCATGTGGTTCCAGTTGAAGGTGAATATGTCTAAGGTAGAAGTGAACGAGTGTGAGGGATAAAGCCTTTCCTGGGCATCTACATTCCTCTGTAACAAAGGGGAAAAGTAAAGTGAAAAAATGATTTGTCCGGGCATCAACCAGGATTGTAACATTACCTCTGATATGGTTTGAAGCACCTGCTGAAAAAAAACAAAACAAGAAAATGATAAAGGAAGAGGGGCATGGTGGGATATGTAGTATCCGGGCAATCATCGTACTGTTAAGATTTTCCCTTATAACCCATCTTTTCCCTATGTTTACAGACTCATCATTTCTCCTCATGTCTTTGCAAGACACTTATCTTCTTTTCCTAACTTACTCCTCTGGTTCCGAACCAGAACCTCTTGGAACCACATTCTACTTCATCCAGTTAACTCCCCTTTTCTATCTTCGATCGGAACCACAAGGGTTTCCTTGGAACCCCTTGGAACCACGTTCTATTATGTTTCATTGTCTAACCTTTTCACCTTTGACCGGAACCACATTTCTTACATAATGGACCAATTCCTCCTCCTCATCACTCTCCTTATGTGATGACTCGTGTTCCCTTATTCACCCACATAGCCTTGGTACTGCACACACCACCTTACGCAGTGTGCAATAGTATAGCCCTTGCTGCGCATATAGGAATGTGCAGCACATTGGATCATATAAGTAGCTACTCGACTTGGCTTGTATTTCCCTAGCTAGTTCTATGCAATTCAGCGTTGTTACTTAGCACATCCACGAGCCCCACGTGTGCGCATTGGGTAGTGAGACTCTTATTCCCTTTGCTTCGCCCACAACAAGTCTTCGAACTACTTCGAGTGTTTGCTGTGCTACGTTCCGACGCCCAGCGTTAACACGTACAGCCCTCCAACTTGTGGTTGAGGAAGTTTGCTGAAACATGACAAAGAAAAATGAGGGGGAGTGTCCAGGGGGAGCAGAGTGTTCGGGTGAAGGTCCGATAAAAGCAAGGGGATGATGTTCTAGTTGGTAGGATTGGGGATGGAAAGAGAAAAAAAAGACTTTTCTATGTTTGACGGGCATGTCTTTACATAGTTGGGAAGCTTGCTGAGCTTCCTTGTGTAACCCATAGTTGACATGCCTTCTCATTGTTTGGTGCCAGTTCAGGGCGCTCCTACTTCGTTCCAGTGGGTCTAGTGTCTCTTTTCATTGAAAGTGCTGGTTCTGGGCACTTTCCTTCCTTTTTGTGTGTTTGCTCGTGACTTCGTCTTACTTCATCACAAGTCCATTCTCTTGCTTGTTCCTTGCCTTTTTCGTCACAAGCTCATTCTCTCAGATCTCTACATTCTTCCTCTGTAAAAAGGCGAAAGGCATGAGCCTTTTTTATGTGCGACCCTGCACACACCACAAAACATCCCCGGGGGTGTCAGGTGGGGGGCAGCAAGAAGCAGGGGTAAATTTTTTTTCAGGTGGTGTCAATTGTGGGGTGAAACAGAGGAATGACAGGTTCTTGGGTGTTGGTGTAGGAGGGAATTCAGTTTATTACTCATGATGGAGTTCCAGCTGTTGGTGGAATGAGGGGATGCAGTTTATTACTCATGTTGGAGTCCCAGCTGTCAGTGTATAAGGGGATTCAGTTTATTACTCGTGAAGGAGTTCTGGCTGTTGGTGGAATGGAAGGTTCCCAAAGGAGCATTCTTTTGTTTGATATGTCCGTGATCAGCGGACGTCCAGGTTAGTTTATGCTCATGCTGGAGCCTCTTTGGCAGTCCTTTGTTTCTTTAGATGGTCATCCAGCAACGAAGGACAATGTTCTTTGTTGGTTTATCTTGGAATAATTGCAAGTCAGTTTATACTCGTGCAGGAGTCTCTTGGTGGCGGTAGGCAGTGAAGGTTGTTAGTTCTTTTGTTTGGTGTAACTTGGAACAACGGGGATCAGTTTATACTCATGCTGGAGTCTCTCAGTGGCTGTAGGTGGCAAAGGAGGTGTTGTTTCAGTTGGTATATCCAAAAACTTCACAGGTCAGTTTATACTCGTGCTGAAGTCTCTTCATCGACATTGGTGGGATATCATCCTGGTTCCGAGGAGTGATATGTGTCAGAAAAGCTGGTACCTCCGATCTGGGAAAATTGGTGGTGGTTCCATGGCAGTTTTGTGCTCATGCCAAGGAGGGGTGCCAGACTCGGTGTTGGGAATGGTGGGGTGGTTCTGGTCTCGTACTTCCAGTTCTTGGGGCATTGGAAGTGTCCATGGTGGTTTATACTCGCACCGAGGAGTGTCCTGGGTCTCATGGGGTGGTTCCGAGATTATGTCTTCAGCTCAGAAGAAGTGGAGCATTCCTTGATAGTTTAATCTCATACCAAGGAGAGGTGTTCATCAGGAATCTAGAACAGGAGTAGATGGGGAGAGTTCTCTTTGCTTCATTCTTCCTCCGGTCTACTAAGTTTGAGCCTTTTTATCTTGTGCTCCAGAGTCTTGAATAGTTTAGCCTTGTATCCAGGAGGTGGACAGTGATCAGGAAAGCGATGTCCTGCTGTGGTGGGGATTACTGGGGCAAAGGGGTGCTTCTTCTTTTGGTGCTGTCCTGAGGTGGGTGGTGTCCGATCAAAGAGGTGGTTCCTTGCCATGGTGGGGTACTAGGTGATAGCAGTGGTGATGGTTCCTGCCACGGGTCATCCTGATCCAATGCTAGCGGCAAAGGATGGAGAGGCGGTGTCTTCCCATGGTTCCAGGGATAGACGCAGTTTATTCTCATGCCAGAGGGATCACAGGGAGGCAGTGATGGTCTCGCTGGTGGCGACAGCAGAAGGGGACAGTTTATACTCACCCTGTCTAGGAGTTTCCTGAGTAGTTTATCCTCATGCTCAGGAGGTATCAGCGATGGTCGAGAATGTTCTAACTGCGGTGGCAGCGGAACGGAGGAATGGGTGCAAGCTGTTCTTTTGTTAGAAGACCAGCATGTGTCATCCGCAGTTGCTGGGCGGAGATAGGAAATCAGTTTAGCCTCATGCCAGAGGTGACATCAGGATGGGCATGTCATGGTGTCATCCGCAGTTTCTGTGCAGAGATGGGATTGCAGTTTAGCCTTTTGCTGGAGGTGTGGTCTCATCAGTGAATGATGGAAGGAGATGGGCATTTCTCCATAAACTGCTTCTGGGTCCAAGGGTGTCTTGAAAGGCCAAAGTTGCTATAGACAGCAAAGGCAGGGCTCGCGGGTTCTGGCACATAAAGGCGCGGGGTTGTCAGGGGTGTTCCTTCATAAAGACAGTGAGTCGTAGGCAACGACCGATGTGTGGGGGTTGATCAGAGTTACACAACAATGATCGTGGGGATGAGCCAGTTCTTTTGTTAGATTTGTTAATTTGTCGTTGTGAGATCATCTGAAGCGAATTGTAGGACAAATGATGCTGAGGATATAACCACTCTCTCTAGTGCTTCTTGAGAACTGAGAGCACTTGACATGTGGCTCCAGATGTTGGTGTGACGAGGACCTCAAAGTATTGTCATATACAAGTACTTCAGGAGACCAGACATTGCATAGGAAAGTACTAGAGGAGAGAAGTACATCCAAGTGCGTAGAACTGGCTGAGGGATGCCAGTGAAGAGGGTAGACTACTTATACTAGGCTGGGAGGCTGTGGAAGGCAGTAGCTGCAGTAGGGAGCTGTATAAGGCAGTGGGTAAGCAATGTGTGCTGTGTAAAGCAATGTATGCTGCATAAGGCAATGTGGTAGTCAAGGGATATGAGGCAATACATCAGAAAGGCATTGCCGAGGAGAAGAGGAAGGTTCTTTGTGGTTCCGAAGTGAAATGATGTTAATGAAAGGAGGTGTCAAGTGTCAAATGTGGTTCTGTGTGGTTCCATAGAGGTTCCATGTGGTTCCGGTTGAAGGTGAAGGGACAAACGTGGTTCCATGTGATTCCGGTTGAAGGTGAAAGGGTAAACATGGTTCCATGTGGTTCCGGTGTGGTTCCATGTGGTTCCGGTGTGGTTCCATGTGGTTCCGGTTGAAGGTGAATATGTCTAACGTAGAAGTGAACAAGTGTAAGGGATAAAGCTTTTCCTGAGTGTCTACATTCTTCCTCCGTAATGAAGGAGAAAAGTAAAGTGAAAGAATGATTTGTCAGTAACTAGGATCGTAACACTGACTGCTGGAAATATGAGTGAGCAGCACAAAGCCAACTTTGGAGGGAAACATAGAAAAAGGTGGAGCAAGATCTTGAGGGCATGGTGGTTGCAAGTGGAGAGTTTTGAGGGGCGCAGGTACCACGAACAGAGAGGCCTTGAACTCTTGAGGGTGTGGTGGTCATGAGTGGAGGGTCTTGAGGGGTGCAGGTGCCACAAATGAAGAGGCCTTGAACTCTTGAGGGTGTGGTGGTCACAAGCGGAGGGTCTTGAGGGGTGCAGGTGCCATGAACAGAGAGGCCTTGAAGCCTTGAGGAACTGGTGGTTGAGGAAATAGACAAGGATAATAATTAGCTAATCATTGGACATGTGTGGGAAAATGATTATGTTTCTTTTGGAGCCTAACTCATGTGCTGTTTTTGTTCTGCTCCCACATGTTTCCTTTTCATTGACCACCTCAATATCATCCATATTGACACCTCAAGACTCTGCTCATGACCACTGTGCCCTCAAGAGTTCAAGGCCTCTCCATTCATGGCACCTGCACCCCTCAAGACTCTCTGCTCATGACCACTGTGCCCTCAAGATTGTTACGATCCTGGTTGATGCCTGGACAATTCATTTTTTTCACCTTATTTTCCCCTTCGTTACGGAGGAAGAATGTAGAACCTTAGACTTCACTTTCAACTGGAACCACATGGAACCACACTGGAACCATGCAGAACCACACTTATACTTTCACTTCCGACTGGAACCACACCGGAACCATAAGGAACCATGTTCATCACTTCACCTTCAACCGGAACCACATGGGAACTTTATGGAACCACATGGAACCACATTCGACACTTGTCACTTCCTTTCATTAAACATCATTCCACCTCGGAACCACAAAGGACTTTCCCCTTTCCTCAGCAATGTCCCAACACATTGCCTTGTATCCTCTGACTACCACACTGCCCTATGCAGCATGCATTGCTTTATGCAGCACACATTGCCCGCCTCTGCCTTATGCAGCACATATTGCTTGCCTCTGCCTTACACAGCATGCATTGCCTGCCTCTGCCTTACACAACACCTACTGCAGATACTGCCTTAAGCAGCATCCAAACTAGTATAAGTAGTCTTCCCTCTTCACTGGCATTCCTCAGCCAGTTCTATGCACTTGGATGTACTTCTCTCCTCTAGTACCTTCCTATGCAATATCTGGTCTCCCGAAGTACTTGTGTGTGACAATACTTTAAGGTTCTCTTTACACCAATGTCTGGAGCCACGTGTCAAGTGCTCTAGCCAGGCACTAGAGGAAGTAGCTATATCCTCAGTGTTAGGACCACAGATTCGGGCGATACACCAACGCCAAAAAACATGAATCTAACAAAGATCTTGCTCCACATTTTTTTGTATTTCCCTCCTGAGTTGGCTTTGTGCCGCTTGCTCATATCTCCAGCGGTCAGACTTTGCATCATGTTAGATTCGCTTGATTCGTCATCATGAGATCATACGAAGTGAATTGTAGAACAAATGACGCTGAGGATGTTACTGCTCTCTCTAGCACTTCTTGAACTGAGAGCACTTGTGATGTGCGTAAGGCAGTAGCCGCAGTAAAGGCTGTGTAGAGCAATGCATGCTTCATAAAGCAATGCGTGCTGCATAAGGCAATGTGTGCTGTGTAAGGCAATGCATGTTGTGTGCTGCATGAAGCAATGCATGCTGTGTAAGGCAATGTGTGCTGCGTAAGGCAGTGTGGTAGTCAAAGGGATGGGGCAATACATCGACTGGGATCGTCGAGGGGAAGGAGGAGGTCCTTTGTGGTTCCAAGGTGGAATGGTGATTAGTGAAGGGAAGGTAGTGACAAGTGTCAAATGTGGTTCCAGTGTGGTTCCAGTTAAAGGTGAAAGGATAGACGTGGTTCCATGTGGTTCTGGTTGAAGGTGAAAAGAAGATGAACGAGTATAGGGTGGAATGTGGTTCCAATAGGTTCTGGTTCGGAACCAGAAGAAAAGTGAAGTGAAGGATAGACCCCTTTCCTAGGCATTTACATTCTTCCTCCATAATGAAGGGGAAAGGTATGGTGAAAAAAAATGGATTGTCCGGGTGTCAACCAGGATCGTAATACATCACACTGAGATCACCTCTGGACTTTGTGTCCATTGAGCCACCCCATCGCTCCTTGTATCGTGTGTCAGTGGGGTTGTAGGCTTTCTGAAGCATCTCTTTCCACTCGACCATCAACTTTCTATTCTACAGACTGCACCACCACCCAGATATGTTGTCCTCACATCTTTGTAATGAAACATTTTTCATAGCTGTTGTCGACCCTAAATCCAATACTGGACACAGATGCACACAAAAGATACTGATGAAGAGACAAGAGTGATTGAGGGAAAAGCTCAACGAGAACTTGACTGGAGTTCTCCATTGAGAATGCATTGCTTATATACTGTACAAATGCTGTGCTACTGGTCCGTGCGCATATGGCTATTCAAGTCTGCCCTAAGGTATGACATCATAGAATGTTCTGGAATGATTACCTAAGAATGTCACGTGACCGTGTGAACCAAAGTGGTCTGTGACTTGAAAAATGCTAAGTCCAAAAGATAAAAGATTAAAGGTGATTTGATAAGATAAGATAAGATCGCGAAAGATTAGATAAGTGTAAAGTTGACAACATTACCCCCCTTCTAGTCCTCGACTTCCAGGCAAGAGAAAGGTGGATGATCGACCATTGTCAAGTTTTCGAATGGTTTAAATAGTCTGTCAAAGAGCATACGTGTCATGTTGAGCTTGCGCGGGGCGGAGGGGTTAGACTTGTAGAAGTCCGAAATAGATGCTTTTGCCTTTTTAAGATGGGGCGCCAGTTCCCATGTATGATCTTCTTCCTGTTCGCCCTTCCAATGAACAAGAAATTCGATGCGCCCACGCCAGAGACAAGAGTCAATGACATAGTCAACTTCGTATTCTTCATGTCCCTCATCAGTTACATCGACTGGCCCCGGGGTGGATGAAGGTTGAGAAGGGAATTTTTCAATATAAGGTTTAATGCGGCTGACGTTCACTGTCGGGTGAATGTGCATCGTCTTTAGTAAAGCGAGCATGTAGGCATTCGGTCCTGCCGTTGCCATAATAGAATAAGGTCCAATCCACCGTTCCGTCAATTTCTTAGATTGCCTAGGAAGGTGGAGGTTGGTCGTAGATAGCCAGACACATTGTCCGACTAAGAAGGAGGGTGCACTGGAGCAAAGCTCATCCGCATGTTTCTTCATATCTGCCTGGGCCTTCTTTAGGTTATCCAAGGTCGTTTGAAGTTTGGTGGCAAAGTCCATTGCTGCAGGGGAAGAGGAAGTTTTGGGTTCTATACCCATTCGAGATTTGTATGTTTTCGTCAATGAAAACAGGGAAGTGCCGGTAGCTGAATGAACATGATTGTTGTAACTAAACTGGGCGATGGCTAGCCACTCAGCCCATTCATCTTGCTTTTCGTGGGTGAAGATATGTAAAAAGGATTGTAATTCGCGGTTCAACCACTCGGTTTGTCCGTCTGTTTGGGGATGGAACACCATGGACATATGGAGTTCGATCGAAAGCATGGAGCTCAGCTCCTTCGTGAATTGTGCGGTGAATTGTGGGCCGCGATCCAAAACGACAGAAGATGGGAGTCTGTGGTGTTTCCACACATTATTCCAATATAATTTAGCAGTTCCCATGGCTGTCACGGACTTGACTGTGGGAATGAATTCTGCTTCTTTGCTTAATTTATCGATTATGACTAAGACGGAGTCGAAGCCATTGGAGGGAGGGAGGGAGGTAATGAAGTCCACGGATATATCCGTCCATGGCTTCGTGGGAATGGGAAGGGGAATGAGTTTTCCGCTTGGGTGTTGAGCAGAACCTTTGGCTTGTGTGCATGCCTTGCATCTTTTTACGTACTCCTTGATATGATCGCGGAGGTTTTCCCAGATGTAGGATCTGGAGATAAGGGCCCATGTGCGGTCCATACCTCCGTGTCCTGCAAATACGGAATCATGGAAGAATTCCAAGATATCCTGCCATAAACATTCCACATTCGGAACGAAGATTTTGTCCTTGATGCGGAGAATGCTTTCTTCATCTACTTTAACTCCTTTTGGTAGCTCGCTTTCTTTTAGCAAGGCTACTGCCTCTTTCACTTTCCTTTCCAACACCATTCCTGGGTCGGAGATTAAACCTTGTATCCAACCTGGTTTAATCAGGGTGACAGCTTTGTTGTCGTTTTTGATGCCAATCGTGTGATCCTCTCATCGTGAGAGTGCATCGGCTTTTCCCATTGCTGTTCCTGGTTTATTGACCAGACGGAAATTGAACCTTGTCAAGTATTGTTGCCAACGTGCTTGTCAGCAGGTGAGATCCTGCGATTTCATGAAGTACTGGAGATTCACGTGATCAGTCCAAATCTCAAATTGGTGGCAAGCTCCTTCAAGATAGTGTTGCCAGACTTCCAGTCCTTGTATGATTGCCAACATTTCTTTGTCGGCGATGGGATAGTTTCGTTGAGTGCTATTCATTGCATGTGAGAAGAATTCCATGGGGTGCCAGTGTCCTTCTTTTTCTATTGACAGAACACCTCCTGTGGCAAAATTGGAGGCATCCGTTTCCATCCAGAACTGTTGGTCTATGTCCGGGTAGGCGAGAACAGGGGCTGTGGTAAAGGCTTCCTTGAGTGCGTCGAAGGCGCCCTATTCAGCTTCTTCCCACTGCCACACTTATTCCTTTTCGTGAGATCATGCAGGGGTCATGTGATCGCCGAAAAGTCTTTGATAAAGCGT
>JBBPLF010001290.1:0-10204 GCA_038089615.1 Aureoboletus auriporus
TTCCTATCGGACACGTGTCTTGCTGTACAGCCCGCTTGACATCATCGTTTCCTCTTTTGCCCTACTTGCTGTGTATTACTAAACATTCTTTGGAATTCCTTCGCATTCTATTGCTTAGTAATTCCCCTTGTCTTTCCCTATATAAACCCTACGATACCAACGATGTACCTCACGCTTGACCTACCTGGAATAGCATCACCCTTGTACATCGTCTCTGATCCTTTGGATCCCTTGTCTCTCTTGTAGTCCTCGTCCTACTCTGAGTGGACGCTCCCTCGAACCTCCGTACCACCGACGACAGTGTTGTCATCGGAAGAACCCCCTTGAATCCTTGAACCCTTGAACCATCTACGACGAACGTCCGTCTTAGACAGAACCCTTGAACCGACCAGGTCTACGTTTACCTCTACCCGAGTTAAGCGTAACACAACCCATCTTTTCCTTATGCCTATGGCCTCATTGTTTCCCCACGTATCTTTGCTCAACACTTATCTTCCTTCCCTTGTTAGTTCTCGAGCTCTTTTACTTCCGATTGGTACACCGGAATTCCAGTTGAGTCACCTTTCCTTATTAGGACTATTCCACTTCACTTTATTCTGTTGAGTCACATTTGAGTCACTCTTCCTCATTTGGACTATTCCTCCTCCTCGTTACTCTCTTTATGTGATGACTCATGTTCCTCTTATTCATCCACACAGCCTCTTACTGCGTACCCTGCCTTGCGCAGTATGCAGCAACATAGCCCTTACTGCGCACACAGGATAGCACAGACCAGTATATCATATAAATAATTACCAGACCTTGCTTGTATTCCCCAGCTAGTTCTACACAATCCAGCGTTGTTACTTAGCACATCCATGAGCCCCAAATGTGCGCATTGGGTAGTGAGACACTTCTTCTCTTTGCTTTGCCCACAACAAGTCTCCGAACTACTTCGAGTGTTCGCTGTGCTACGTTCCGACGCCCAGCATTAACAATTTATCCATCACATAGCTTCGGTACCGCAGACACTGCCTTACACAGTACACTGCCATGATACTGCAGACACTGCCCTACACAGTACACAGCAGCATAGCTCTTGTTGCACACACAGGACTGTGCAGCACCATAGTTCATATAAGTAGCCCCTCAACTCAACCTGTATCCCCCAGCTAGTTCTACGCAATCCAGTGTTGTTACTTAGCACATCCACGAGTCCCAAGTGTGCACATTGGGTAGTGCAACCTTCTATTGCTCTGCTTTGCCCACAACAAGTCTTTGAACCACTTTGAGTGTTCGCTGTGCTACGTTCTGATGCCCAGCACTAACAAAAGAACTAGCTCTTCAACTCTATCTCTGTCATCCGACAGAAAGATATGCCCACCATTTCTGGACAAGGATCACGACGAGGACAGACCATACATCCCCCTTCTGAATCCTCAGACGATATCCAAACACCGTCTGTGCTCTTTTCTCTTCCAGCACCAATCCCCACTGAGGACTGGAGGATCCCAGATGCTCCACCCTTCCCCAGACAACCGCCACCCCCACCACCCAAAGACCCAAATCCAGACATAGAAATGTCGGATCAAGGAAACAAAGACGTTGAACTTAAAGCCGGACTGCCCACAGATTTCTCTGGGGACCTGAAGGATGCAATACGTTGGAAGATGGCAATGACCACCTACTTCAACATGAACCAAAAGTTTTACAACAAGAATGCCAAGGTCCTAACCACCCTCGCAAAGATGAGCAAGGGTCGAGGAAGCGCCTTCTCTGAATCAATCTATGTTCAGCTTGCCAACAATACACTGAAGGATCTCTCCTTCACCAAGTTCATGGAACTATTCGAGAAGACCTTCTTCCCCTTCGATTACAAAACCAAGCAAGAGATCAGCTGGACAAATTGACACAACTAGGAAAGAGTGACACTGGATACACCAACTACATCACTGCCTTCCAGGCCACAGAGGCCATAGTGGGAATTGATGATGAAGTCACCAAGATAAACTACCTGATAAAAGGACTGGACCTGGACATCTCTACAAAGATCCTCTCTATCAATCCTCTCCCTGACAAACTCTCGGAATGGCTCAGACTTTCTGGAGTATTCCATGCTCAGAACAAAAGGATAGAGGATCTGCGAAAGGGATGAAAAGTAGACTTCCAGGTCAAAGGAAGACCTACCAGAGACCCAAACGCCATGGATGTCGACACTGTACGCGTCAACTTCACCAAACTTTCACCAGTAGAAAAGGCTGAACACATGAAGAACAACAAGTGTTTCAGATGCCACCGAGTAGGATGTCGTCCTAAGGACCACTACTGAGACCAACGTCCAGACGGACAAGGAAAGAGCAACAACCGGGCACCTCCTCACCCGCTGAGGAACCCCGCTAGGAATGAACACGTCAGGAAGACCAAGTTCAAAGAGTACCAGGACACCCTTAAGGAAAGGGGTGTTACTGAGGAGGAACTCGTATGCACACTCGACATCCTCTATGATATTGACAAGCCGGAAACCGTTGCCACAACCTGGGTCGAAGAAGAAGAAATCCCAAAGAAGGATTTTTAGGCAGGAGGAAAGGGTCAATGCTCTCCCATCCTGAAGTTATAGCACCAGTGTTCTTGTCTGATCCAAACAGTAAATCTATGCGAATTCCTATTTCACTGTTCAAGCAAGAAAATGACCAAATTGTCAACATGTTTGCCTTCATAGACTACGGAGCAAGTGAAGATTTCATAGATTGCGATCTAGTGAAGAAGAAAGGATACAAACAAATCCGACTAGACAAACCCAAGAAAGCCCACAATGCAGACAGATCCCTGAACACCGGAGGAATAATCCGCCACAAGGTCTCTCTCACGATTCGGATAAAAGAAGTAAACAAGGAAAGGGATTTCCTCATCATCAACTGTGGAAAAGAAAACCTGATCATTGGGATAACGTGGCTCCGAGAAACCAACCCCTTGATAAACTGGATGACGGGAGAAGTGACACTTCCTGACAAACCCAGAACCCCATGACACAACTCCCCAGAAGCCACATATCAGAGATACCTTGTCCAGTATCTAGAACTCAACCCGGATGAGAAAATAGCTAAGCTATGGAGAAAAAGGATCGATAACAGGATAGAAACCCTCATCAGGAAAACCACACTCGCCACAGAACTCACCGCTCAAGAAACCCATAAGGAAGAAACGCTTCCCCCTGAATACAAAGACTTCTCTGACATCTTTGCCAAGTGGGAAGGAGATGAATTACCACCCTCTAGACCATTCGACCACGGTGTGGACCTGGACACAGCCTAAAGTAGCCAAGGTGTACCCATTGAACCCAAAGGAAAAGGAGGCCTGCAAGGATTTCATCGATGAACATCTGAAATCCGGGAAAATAGTCCCATCAAAATCCCCGCAAGCTTCCCCTTTCTTCTTTGTACCAAAGAAAGACGGATCTGTACAACCTTGCCAGGACTACTGATATCTTAACTCCCACACCATCAAGAATGCCTATCCGCTCCCACTCATCTCCGATCTTATCGACCAACTCAAGGGATCATCCATCTTCACCAAAATGGACATCCAATGGGGATACAACAATGTCCTCATCAAACCACAAGACAGATGGAAAGCCGCATTCATAACCCCCATGGGACTCTTTAAGCCAATGGTGATGTTCTTCGGCATGTGTAACTCCCCAGCCACATTCCAAGCTTTGATGAACCATACCTTCGTGGATCTCTTAGCTGAAGGATGGCTCATCATCTACATGGACGATATCCTCATCCATTCGAGCAACCCAATAGTACATCAGGAACGAACCCAACAAGCCCTCCAACGACTCAGGGAACACTGCTTATCCTTGAAACTGAAAAAGTGTTTCTTTGATAAGGAGGAAGTGGAATACCTCGGAATGATCATCAGAGCAGACCGGATCCAGATGGATCCAGTAAAACTAAAGGCCATCACCGAATGGCAACCCCCTCAATCGGTCAAAGCAGTCCAATCATTCATCAGATTCTGCAATTTTTATCGAAAGTTCATCTCAAACTTCTCCACTAAGGCAAAACCCTTACATGACCTAACCAAGAAGGAAGCGAAGTGGGACTGGACCAAGGAATGTGATGATGCCTTCCTAGCCATCAAAAATACCTTCACCCAGAAACCGGTTCTCCAAATGCCCGACGTCACGAAACCCTTCACCATCATGATAAACGCCTCCCTAACTGCCATAGGAGTGGTCCTCATGCAGAACAATAGCAATGGAGACCTACACCCATGTGCCTATCTCTTGAAAACCCTCTCCCCTGCAGAACAAAACTACGACATCTACAATTGAGAACTCCTCGGAGTAATCCGTGCCCTGGAGGAATGGAGACACTATCTACAGGGGACAGGGCTCCCAGTAACGGTCGTTACTGACCACAGAAACCTCACATACTTCAAAAAACCACAGAAACTCTCCAGAAGACAGGCATGATGGATGTTATTCCTCCAAAACTTCGACCTCTCTTTCTCCCCGGTCCCCGGAACTCAGATGGGACCGGCTGATGCACTATCCTGACGGGACATCATTGATACCTCCCAAGATAACCAGGAAATCACTCTCCTATCCGATGACATCTTCGTTCGCACCCTCAACTTCGCCCTAGTTGAGAAAATCGCCCAATCTACCCCATCCAACCCCCTGGTCGTTTCTGCCCTTAACGCACTAAAGGAGGGAGTCCCCCTATTCGCTAAATCTCACCCACACGACTGGGAATACAACACAGGAATGCTACACTACAAACACTGCCTCTATATCCCAAAACCAGCACGACAAGGGCTCATTCACCTCACGCATGAAAGCGACCATGGTGGACATGGGGGGATCTTCCACACTACCAATCTCTTGCAACGCGATTATTGGTGGCCCAGAATGACCACCTTTATTTGTAAATTTGTCCAAGGATGCGCAGTCTGCCAAGCCAATAAGGTCAACACACACCCCACCACTCTGGCATTAACACCACTTCCTTCCTCCTGTACTCGCCCTTTCCAACAGGTCTCAGTTGACCTCTGTTACGATCCTGGTCGACACCTGGACAATTTATTTTCTCACTTTATCTTTCCCCTTCTTTGCAGAGGAAGAATGTAGAGACCTAAAGGAAGGCTCTATCCATTATGCTCACTTATCTTCGCATCTACCATAGACTTTACCATTCTATCAGAACCACAAGGAACCTTCATCGGAATCCAATGGGACCACCTTGTGACACTTGTCACCTTTACCTCATTCCATTGCGGAACCACCCGGACTCTTCCCTCACTTCGGCAGATGCCTTCTCCCACGCACTGCCTCAGACCTAGACCACACATCACCTTGCACCCAGACTCGCCACTGCCTCTCACAGCACGCATTGCCTTACATAGCACACCGCCCCGCGCAGCACGCATTGCCCTATGCAGCCTTTACTGCAGCTACTGCCTTACGCAGCCTCCCAGCCTAGTATAAGTAGTCACTACTACCCTCTTCACTGGCATTCCTCAGCCAGTTCTACGCACTTGGATGTACTTCTCTTCTCTAGTACTTTCCTATGCAATCTCTGGTCTCCCAAAGTACTTGTGTGTGACAATACTTTGAGGTTCTCGTCACACCAACGTCTGGAGCCATGTATCAAGTGCTCTCTCAAGAAGTGCTAAAGAGAGCGGTTATATCCTCAGCGTCACTTGTTCTACAATTCGTTTGCATGATCTCACGACGGCAAATCAACAAATCTAACAACCTCATCACCAACCTGCCTCCATCCGACGGCTTTGATTCTGTTATGGTCATGGTCGACCATGGCCTTACGAAGGGGGTAATACTCATATCCTGTCACAAAACCATTGACGCCACAGGAGTTGCCCAACTCTTCTTCACAAACATATTTCAACACTACGGACTCCATGACCACTGCATCTCAGACAAAGGACCACAATTCGCATCTACCTTCACCCAAGAGCTCTCCAGATTACTGAAATATGACCTAAAACTCTCATCCACATATCATCCCCAAACTGACAGAGAAACGGAATGAGTAAACCAGGAACTTGAGACCTACCTACAAATATTCTGTGACGAACACCCAGAATGATGGGCAGAACTACTTCCCATGGCAGAGTTCTCCCACAACTCCGCTACCCATTCCTCCACCCAGAAATTCCCTTTTTCTCTCATCTTAGGATATGAACCCTGCTCTTATCCTCCAATCGGAAAGATGTTCCTCCCTGCCCTGGAAACACGCTTATCTGAACTTGAGGAAGCCTAACTGGAAGCCCTTGCTGCACATGAGAAAACCCAACAGATCATGAAAGAACAAACTTCTTCCAAGTTCCGCCCTTGGAAAGTCGGCGATAAGGTTTGGCTAGAAGGAAGGAACCTTCAACTGCGGTACCTATCAAGAAAACTATCCCCTAAATGGGAAGGACCATTTGAAATTATGCAGGTCATCTCCCCTATATTGTATCGCCTCAAACTGCCCCCGACGTGGAAGATACATGACATTTTCCATGCCTCCCTCCTATCCCCTTATCGGGAGACTGTGGAACACGGCCCCAACTTCTCTGATCCACTGCCTGAGCTGATCGGCGGAGAAGAGGAATATGAAATAGACTCCATTCTCTCACACCACGGAACACGAGGATGAAGGCAGTACCTTGTATCCTGGAAAGGATACTCTGCAGCAGAGAACACTTGGGAACCAGAAGGAAACCTCCAACATGCACAAACACTCCTGGACGAATATAAGTCCACTCACCCAAAGGACTTCCCCCAGTAAATTCTTCGAAAGAGAAACTTCGAATTCCAACCCGGTCTCCCCTTTTACAAGTTCTTCTTCCTCTATCACAACGACCTCTCCCCATCCCATCCTCTCAAGCACCAATACTTCTGTAACAAGAAGTACAGCAGCTGTCCCTGGCATTACGAATCATGACTCAACAAACCCCCTCCTCGATTATGCATCACAACTGCATCATGGCCAGGGGAACTTACGAATCCCTCATGGCCCAAAGGAATCACCTAGAACTCCCCTACCCTTACTACGTCTGTTCCAACTGTCTTCCCCCTCACCTGAGGAGGATCCTCTTTGCCTCCATTTTGACTACCCCAGCTCTCGCTCTGCGCATGGAGTTGGACCTGCACTACAACTACGATAAGAAAACCAAAGATCTGTGCACCCTCTTCTGAACCTACCAAATCATCCATCTTGCCGCCCACCAACTCATCCTCCACGACTCCCTGGAACAATTTGTATCCACTATGCAAACTGGGGTAGATGAAGCACGTTCCCTCATCCTTGACCTTCTTTATGAAGAAGGGTTTGGATACCTAGTGGACCGCATCGACGAAAACCTGCTCCAACCCTTTGTAAAGCCGTTCTTCGACATCATGAGCGTCCACGAGTACAGGACCTATGTAGGAGATACTCCTTGCACTGTACCTTTCAATCCCCACCTGGACACACCAGTGTCCGTCGAAAGGACTCCTTCCCCAGTCCTCCGGATCCCACCTCCCCACTCCCCCGAGCGAACATACTTTCCCGCTCCAATTTCCATCCCAGAATCCCCTAAAATCGACACCTATGCCCCCACTCCCTCCAATGTTTCTGGAGACTCTCCAATTGCTACCCGTTCGCCCACTCCTGCCCCTGAGGACATGCAACAAGGAGCTCTTACTCACCATGAGAGCTTGCTACCACGGACACTTCCCCAACCAACCTTACAAACGCTAGGGGATACCCTTCGCCCCATACTCCACTCCTTTCGTGGAACCAGACCTGCATCCTTGGACGGGGCCGGCACTTCCCAAGATCCCATCAACGTTGATACTTCCAACATCCCCACATGCCCCCCTAAGAAATGACCCCATTGCCATCAGTGCAGAAAAGCCGATCATGTACAAATCTATTGTGGAAAGTACACTTGCCCCTGGTGTCACAAACATGCCCCAGGGCATGTCCAGGCAAAGTGTCATTGACAACAGTGTGGAGAGTGCAATGAATATGGACACATTCATGCCCATTGCCCAGTTTACAATGGGCTCGACCATGATGACAGCTTTCTCGATGGGGACATTGACTTCACCAATTACAAGGTCAATGAGGGAGATACCGATGGGCCAGATTGTTGAGCAGGTGCTTCAACACTACAAAGGGGGTAATGTTACGATCTTCCCTTACAACCCATCTTTTCCTTATGTCTATGGACTTATCGTTTCCCCTCATATCTTTGCTAGGAACTTATCTTCTTCTCCTCATTAGTTTGCATGTTCCAAAGTCCCTTTGGAACTATGTCTCCTCTTATGGACTATTTCCTCCATGACACAGCTCTCTTTATGCGGTGTCTTGTATTCCCCATTTATCCATCACATAGCTTCAGTACTGCGGACACTGCCATGATACTGTGGACACTGCCCTACACAGTATGCAGCAGCATAGCTCTTGCTGCACACACAGGACTGCACAGCACCATAGTTCGTATAAGTAGCCCCTCGACTCAACCTGTATTCCCCAGCTAGTTCTATGCAATCCAGCATTGTTACTTAGCACATCCACAAGCCCCAAGTGTGCGCATTGGGTAGTGAGACACTCTATTGCTTTGCTTTGCCCACAACAAGTCTCCAAACTACTTCGAGTGTTCGCTGTGCTACATTCCGATGCCCAGCATTAACAAACAATGTCCATATCTGATGACAGGTTTATCACCAAGTCCTGTAACAGTATGTTCAGGTAGCTCAGTGTATGTAGTGAAAATATCACGCTGTGCACAAATATGTGTCGTCACACCAGAGTCAACGATCCAGGAATAAGCAAAAAAAGTGGCCTCCTCAGCCTCTTCCATTTCAACATCCTCTATGGATACATTTGCTACAAAACTTTTCTTGAGCTCAGCTGTGTCACTGTCCAACGAGTTGTCATTAACTACATTCACATGTGCCTTTCCTTTCCCTTTAGGTATGGATTCCTTGTTTTCCCAACCTTTCCTCTTATCCCCTGATCCTTTATTCAGAAGGTTCTTCCAGCAATCGTCGTCACAATGCCCAAATTTACCACATATGCCACATTTCGGCTTTCCCCTGAAGCAGCATTCCATGGTGGTGTGGTTCCAGCGACCACATATTTTGCAGGTACACTGCTTCTTGTGGGATCCGTTACCTGATGTGTAAGTGGTATCTTCCGATCCGGAAGCAGCCCGTTCCTTTTTCTGAGTGTATTCTTCAGTCAATAAAGTGATGAGGTCTGCAACCATCATGGTGTTGGCCTGGCCATTCCCTTGTATGCCTCCAGTGTAGCCAAGATAAGATGTGGTGTAAGCCTCCCAAGATGAGGGGAGAGAAGCAACGAGTATAGATTTACTGTAAACTCGGTTTCGTCAATGATGTTGCCGGAGAGTGTGAGACGTTCACAGAGATGCCGCATATGGTGTAAATGTTCTGGAATGTCAGCATGCTCTTTTGCCGCAAGGCTATACAGCATTTTCTTTGTAGAAATAATAGATTGCTGACCGCATGGCTCATAAATGACACTGTTATGATCCAGGTTGGCACCTGGACAATTCATTTTTCTCTTCACCTCTTCGATCAACCTTCCACCTTGCATTCGGAGGAAGAATATAGACGCCTAGGACAAGGGTCTACCCCTCACATTTCGCTTACACACCTCACTCGTCAAGCCACACCTGACGAACACCTGACAAATGCCTGACACACACTTGCTGAGTCACGCCTGACAAACACCTGATGAACATGTAGCGTCACACCTGATGAACACACTGACTTACGGTACACTTTCCACTTACGGTACACTTCCACTTACGGAACACTTTCCACTAATGGTGCACTTTCCACCTAACGGACCTTTCCCTCCTCATCATCACATCTCCCAATCCCATCTAGATTACCTGCATTGCCTTACGCAGCACGTGCAACTCCCACTGTCCTACGCAGCCTGCACAACGCGCATCACCGCGCTGCACGCATCACCTCGCGCAGCACACATTGCCCCATGCAGCATACATAGCTTACGCATTGCTTTATGCAGCACATACTGCAGCTACTGCCTTATGCAGCCTTCCAGCCTAGTATAAGTAGTCTACTCTCTTCACTGGCATTTCCCCAGCCAGTTCTACGCACTTGGATGTACTTCTCTCCTCTAGTACTTTCCTATGCAATCTCTGGTCTTCCGAAGTACTTGTGTGTGACAAT
>JBBPLF010001291.1:0-10200 GCA_038089615.1 Aureoboletus auriporus
TCCTCGCCCGCAGAGGAACCCAGCCAGGAAAGAACAGGTCAGGAAGACCAAGTTCAAAGAGTACCAGGACACCTTAAAAGAAAGGGGTGTTACTGAGGAGGAACTTGTACACACACTCGACATCCTCTATGACATCAACAAACCGGAAACTGTTGCCACAACCCGGGTTGAAGAAGAAGAAATCCCAAAAAAGGATTTTTAGATGGGAGGAAAGGGTTGACGCTCTCCAATCCCGAAGTAATAGCACCAATATTCTTGTCTGATCCAAACAGTGAATCTATGCGAATCCCCATTTCACTGTTCGAACAAGAAAATGACCAAATCATCGACACGTTTGCCCTCATTGAATGTGGAGCAAGTGGAGACTTCATAGATCGTGATCTAGTGAAGAAGAAAGGCTACAAGCAGATCTGACTAGATAAACCAAAGAAGGCACAAAACACCGATGGATCCCCGAACATAGGAGGGATCATCCGCCACAAGGTGACCCTTACCATTCAAATCAGAGAAGTAAACGAGGAAAAGGAATTCCTCGTCATCAACTGCGGAAAAGAAAACCTAATTCTCAGCATAACTTGGCTTCGAGAAACCAACCCCTCAATAAACTGGACCACAGGAGAAGTCGCTCTACCTGACAAACCAAAGACCTCACGACACGACTCCCCAAAGGCAGTATGCCAAAGATACCTTGTCCGATACCTAGAACTGGACCCAGACGAAAAGATAGCCAAAATGTGGAGAAAAAGAATGGATAAAATGATAGAAACCCTCAGAAGAACAACAATCGCCACTGAGCTCGCATCCCAAGAAAAACCTAAAGAAGAAACACTCCCAGTCGAATACAAGGACTTCGCTGACGTCTTTGCCAAACGAGAGGGAGATGAGCTACCACCATCCCGACCATTTGACCATGGAGTAGACCTTGACTCAACCTTCGTACCAAAAGTGGCCAAAATATACCCCTTGAACCCCAAGGAGAAGGAAGCCTGCAAGGATTTCATCGACGAGTATTTGAAATCTGGAAAGATCATCCCATCCAAATCCCCACAGGCATTCCCGTTCTTCTTTGTATCAAAGAAGGATGGATCCGTATGTCCATGTCAGAACTATCGATACCTCAACTCCCATACCATCAAAAATGCGTATCCACTTCCCCTTATCTCCGATCTTATCGACCAACTCAAAGGATCATCCATCTTTACCAAAATGGACATCCGATGGGGATACAACAATGTCCTTATCAAACCACAGGACAGATGGAAGGCTGCGTTCATAACACCTATGGGACTGTTCGAACCAACTGTAATGTTCTTCGGCATGTGCAACTCCCCAGCAACGTTCCAAGCTTTGATGAACCACACCTTCGCAGACCTCCTTGCTGAAGGATGGTTGATCATCTACATGGACGACATTCTCATCCATTCCAGTGACCCAACAGTACACCAAGAATGAACTCGTCGAGTCCTCCAAAGACTCCAAGAGCACAGACTATCCTTAAAGTTGAAGAAATGTTTCTTCGACAAAGCAAAGGTAGAATACCTCGGAATGATTATCAGAGCCGACAGGATCCAGATGGACCCAGTCAAATTAAAAGCCATCAACAAATGGCAACCCCCAAAATCGGTCAAAGCAGTCCGATCATTCATTGGGTTCTGCAACTTTTATCGGAAATTCATATCCAATTTCTCCACCAAAGCAAAACCGTTACACGACTTAACCAGAAAAGGAGCAAAGTGGGAATGGACGAAAGAGTGTGAAGAAGCCTTCCTAGCCATCAAACAAACCTTCACCCAAAAACCAGTCCTCCAAATGCCTGATGTTACCAAACCTTTCACCGTCATGACCGACGCCTCCTTAACAGCTATCAGAGCTGTCCTCATGCAAAACGACAGCAATGGAGATCTACATCCTTGCGCCTATCTCTCTAAAACCCTATCACCCGCGGAGCGGAACTATAACATCTACGATCGAGAACTCCTAGGGGTTATCCGTGCCCTGGAAGAATGGAAACACTACTTGCAAGGAACAGGACTTCCTGTAATGGTCATCACTGACCATAAAAACCTTGCATACTTCAAGGAACCACAAAAACTCTCCAGAAGGCAGGCACAATGGATGCTATTCCTTCAGGACTTCGACCTCCACTTCTCCCCAGTACCTGGAACACAAATGGGGCCTGCCGATGCCCTGTCTCAACGGGACACAGTGGATACCTCCACTGACAACCAGGAGGTTACCCTCCTCCCCAAAGACATCTTCATCCGAACCCTTGATCTGGCCCTAGTCGAGAAAATTGCTGAATCAACCCCCTCGGACCCCTTGGTCCTCACTGCCCTGAAAGCCCTAAACAAAGGCACCCCTTTGATCTCCAAATCGTCCCCACATGACTGGGAATATACTGAGGGAATGCTACTCTACAAACATTGTCTCTATATCCCAGAACCCACACGACATGGGCTTGTCCGCCTCATCCACGAAAGCAACCATGGAGGACATGGGGGGATTTTCCGCACTACCAATCTAGTGCAACGAGATTATTGGTGGCCTGGCATGACCACCTTTATCCGCAAATTTGTTCAAGGTTACGCAGTCTGCCAAGCTAATAAAGTCAACACCCATCCTACCACACCGGCGCTGACACCCCTCCCCTCCTTCTGTACTCGCCCCTTCCAACAAATCTCGGTTGACCTTATCATCGATCTTCCCCCCTCTTCCACTTTCGATTCTATCATGGTCGTGGTCAACCATGGGCTTACTAAGGGGGTAATCCTCATCCCTTGCAATAAAAACATCGATGCTGCCAGAGTTGCCCAACTATTTTTCACAAACGTATTCCGACACTATGGACTCCATGATCACTGCATTTCTGATAGAGGACCTCAATTTGCATCTGCATTTGCACGAGAACTGGCCAGACTCCCAAAATACGATCTAAAGCTCTCCTCAGCATATCACCCCCAAACCGATGGAGAAACTGAACGAGTAAACCAGGAACTCGAAACCTATTTACGCATATTCTGCGATGGACACCCAGAACAATGGGCGGAACTACTCATCATGGCGGAATTCTCCCACAATTCCGCTGTTCACTCCTCCACCCTGAAATCCCCTTTCTCCCTCATCCTGGGATATGAACCCCGCTCCTACCCTCCAATTGGAAAGATGTTCCTCCCTGCCTTGGAAACATGCCTATCGGAATTAGAAGAAGCCCAATGGGAAGCCCTTGCTGTGCACGAAAAGACCCAACGGATCATGAAAGAACGAACCTCTTCCAGGTTCCGCCTCTGGGAAGTTGGTGACAAAGTCTGGTTAGAAGGAAGAAACCTTCAATTGTGATACCTATCAAAGAAACTGTCCCCTAAACGGGAAGGACCATTTGAAATCACACAGGTTATCTCCCCTGTGTCGTACCGCCTCAAACTACCACCCACCTGGAAGATACACAATGTCTTCCACGCCTCTCTCCTATCCCCTTATCGAGAGACTGCAGAGCACGGCCCCAACTTCTCTGACCCACCGCCCGAACTGATCGGCGGAGAAGAAGAGTACGAAATTGATTCCATCCTCTCACACCGTGGAACATGAGGAAGAAGGCAGTACCTGGTATCCTGGAAAGGATACTCCGCAGCAGAGAACACTTGGGAACCAGAGGGAAACCTCCAACATGCACAAACACTCCTGGACGGATATAAGTCTGCTCGACCCAAGGACTTCCCCCAGTAAATGCTTAGGAAGAGAAACTTCGAATTCCAACCAGGCCTCCCCTTCTACATGTTCTTCTTCCTCTATCAAAATGACCTTCCTCCATCTCATCCCCTTGAACACCAATACTTCTGCAACAGACTATACAGCGGCTGCCCCTGGCACTACGAATCATGACCCAACATTTCCCCTCTTCGAACACCCACCGCAACTGCATCATGGCCAGGGGAACCTATGAATCCCTCATGGCACAAAAAAACCATCTGGAACTACCCTATCCCTACTACATCTGCTCCAATCGTCTCCCCCCTCGTCTGAGGAGGATCCTCTTTGCTTCTGTCTTGACCACCCCTGCCCTCACTCTGCGCATGGAACTAGACCTGCGCTACAACTATGACAAGAAAACCAAAGACCTATGCTCCCTTTTCCGCATGTACCAGATCGTCCGTCTCGCAGCCCAACAACTTGTCCCTCATGACTCCCCTGAACACTTTGTATCCACCATGCAAACTGGGGTGAACGAAGCACGCTCCCTCACCCTCGACCTCCTCTATGAAGAAAGTTTTGGACACTTAGTGGACCGCATCGATGAAAACCTGCTCCAACCCATCGTAGAGCCCTTCTTTGAAATCATGAGCGTCCATGAATACAGGGTCTATGTAGGGGATGCCCCCTGTGCCATACCTTTCAATCCCCACCTAGACACACCTGTAACAGTAGAAAGAACCCCCTCACCCATTCTTCAGATCCCACCTCCTCGCTCCCCTGAAAGGACCTACTTTCCTGCTCCAATCTCCATTCCAGAGTCTCCAAAGATTGACACTCATGCCCCCACTCCCTCCAGCGTTTCAGAAGACTCTCCAGTCGCAACTCGTTCTCCTACCCCTGCCCTTGAGAACATGCAACGAGGAGCTCTTACTCGCCATGAGAGCCTGTTACCACCGAGACTCGCCCAGGGAACTATAAATACACTAGGCGACACCCTCCGTCCCCTCCTCCATTCCTTTCGAGGAGTCAGATCTGTCTCCCTTGATGGAGCAGGCACCCCCAGTGACCCAATCAACGTCGACACCTCCCAAGTCCCAGCACGCCCAAAGAAATGACTCCGCTGCCACTAATGCGAAAAACCAGACCATCTCCACATCTTTTGTGGAAAATACACCTGTCCCTGGTGCCATAAACACGCCCCTGGACATGTTCAGGCTAGATGCCCACGAAGGTGGTGTGGAGAATGCAACGAGTATGGGCACATTCGTGCCAATTGCCCAGTTTACAACGGGCTCAACCGAGATGACGGCTTTCTTGATGGCGACCTCGACCTCACCAACTACGAGGTCAATGAGGGAGATACTGAGGGACCAGATCGTTGAGCAGGTGCTTCAACATTACGAAGGGGGTAATGTTATGATTTTCCCTTATAATCCCTCTTTTCCTTATGTCTATGGACTCATCATCTCTCCTCGTGTCTTTGCAAGACATCTATCTTCTTCTTCCCATTAGGTTTCTTTCACCTTTTTGCTTTGCTTGTTGAGTCACGCCTTACAAACGCCTGACGAACACTTGTTAAGTCACGCCTTATAAACGCCTGACGAACACTTGTTGAGTCATGCTTTACCTTTTGCTTACTTAACCTTACAAACGCCTGACACACATTTGTTGAGTCATGCTTCGCTTTTTCTTACTTAACAGACCAAACCTCTCCTTGCCACCATTCTCCTTATATGGTGACTCATGTTCCTTTACCCATTGATACTTAGCCCATACTGCGCACATCGCCTTATGCAATGCGCAGTTACATAGCCCTTACTGTGCTCACTGGAATGCGCAGTATCATACATCGTATAAGTAGTTACCAGACCGCACCTGTATTTCCCCAGCTAGTTCTACGCAATCCAGCATTGTTACTGAGCACATCCACGAGCCCCAAGTGTGCGCATTGGGTAGTGAGACCTCTCTTCTCTTTGCTTCGCCCACAACAAGTCTTCGAACTACTTCGAGTGTTCACTGTGCTATGTTCTGACGCCCAGCGTTAACAGCGTGACCCCTGCATGATCTTACCAAAAAGGATCACCCCTGGATATGGGATGAAGCTGAACAAGGCGCCTTCAATGCGCTTAAGGAAGCCTTCACCACAGCCCCAGTCCTTGCCTACCTGGATATAGACCAACAATTCCGGATGGAAACAGATGCCTCGGACTTTGCAACAAGAGGCGTTTTATCAATAGAAAAAGAAGGCCGATGGCATCCGTGGGATTCTTCTCACACACAATGGATAGCACTCAAAGAAACTATCCCATCGCCGACAAAGAAATGTTGGCAATTATACAAGGCTTGGAAGTCTGGTGGCATTACCTCAAAGGAGCCAGACATCAATTCAAGATTTGGACTGATCATGCAAATCTCCAATACTTCATGAAATCGCAAGATCTCACATGCCGACAAGCACGTTGGCAACAATATTTAACAAGGTTTAATTTCCTTCTGGTCAATAAACCAGGAACAGCAATGGGAAAAGCCGACGCACTCTCATGATGAGAAGATCACATGATCAGCATTGAGAATGACAACCATGCTGTCACCCTGATTAAACCAGAATGGATATAAGGTTTAATCTCTGACCCAGGAATGGTGTTGGAAAAGAAAGTCAAGGAAGTGGTAGCTTTGCTAAAAGAAAGTGAACTACGAAAAGGAGTTGTAGCAGACAAAGAAGGCATCCTTCGCATCAAGGACAAAATATTTGTTCCCAATGTAGGACGATTATGGCAGGACATCTTGGAATTCTTCCACGATTCTGTATTCACAGGACACGGAGGTATGAACCGCACATGGGCCCTTATCTCCAGATCCTATATCTGGGAAAACCTCCATGATCACATCAAGGAGTATGTAAAAAGATGCAAGGCTTGTGCACAGGCCAAAGGTTCCGCTCAACACCCAAGTGGAAAATTAATCCCCCTTCCTATCCCCACGAAGCCATGGACAGACATCTCCGTGGACTTCACTACCAACCTCCCCTCTTCCAATGGCTTCGACACCGTTTTGGTCGTAGTCAATAAATTATCAAGAATTCATTCCCACGGTCAAGTCTGTGACAGCCCTGGGAACTGCTAAATTATATCGGGATTATGTGTGGAAACACCATGGACTCCCATCATCTATTGTTTCGGACTGAGGTCCACAATTCACTGCACAAGTTACGAAAGAACTTAGTGCTATGTTATCAATTGAACTCCATATGTCAACGGTGTTCCATCCCCAAACGGACAGACAAACCGAGCGGTTGAACTGCAAATTACAATCATTTTTACATATCTTTACATATGAAAAACAAGATGAATGGGCTGATTGGCTAGCCATCGCCCAGTTTAGTTACAACAACCACATTCATTCTGCTACTGGAACTTCCCCGTTTTCATTGACGAAAACATATGAACCACGTATGGGTATTGAACCCAAACTTTCCCCTTCCCCGTGGCAACAAACTTTGCCACTAAGCTTCAAACAACGCTTGACAACCTGAAGAAGGCTCAAGCGGATATGAAGAAACACGCTGACGAGCTACACTCCGACAAACCCTCCTTTTTAGTCAGACAACATGTTTGGCTATCAACCACCAATCTCTGCCTTTCCAGGCAGTCTAAGAAACTGACAGAACGCTGGATTGGACCCTATCTTATTATGGCATCGGCTGGACCAAATGCCTACATACTTGCTTTACCAAAGACAATGTGCATTCACCTGACAGTGAACATTAGCTGCATTAAACCTTATTTAGAAAAATTCCCTTCTCAACCTTCATCCACCCCAGGACCAGTAGACATGTTTGACGAGGGCCATGAAGAATACAAAGTCAATTACATTGTTGATTCTCATCTTCGGCGTGGGCGCATCGAATTTCTCGTCCACTAGAAGGGCGAAAACGATGAAGATCATATGTGGGAACCCTGTTCTCACCTTAAACATGCGCAAGCGTCTATTGCAGACTTTTACAAGTCTCACCCCTCCACCCTGTGCAGGCTCAACATGGCGCAAATGCTCTTTGATGGACTATTCAAGTCATACGAAAATATGACAATGGTCACTATTCCTCCTTTCTCTCGCCTGGAAGTCGAGCTCTAGAGGGGGGGTAATGTTGTCAATTTTACACTTATCTAATCTCGATCTTATCTTATCTTATCAGATCATCTTTAATCTTTTTATCTTTTGGACTTAGCATCTTTCAAGTCACGGACCACTTTGATTCTCACAGTCACGTGATATTCTTAGGTAATCATTTCAGAACATTCCATGATGTCATACCTTAGGGCAGACTTGTATAGCCACATGCACACAGACCAGTAGCACAGCATTTGTATAGTATATAAACCAATGCATGTCAACGAGGAACTTCAGTCAAGTTCTCGTTGAGTTTTCCCCTCATCTTCTCTTGTCTCTCAGTCAGTATCAACTGTGTGTGCCTGTGTCCAGTATTGGATTAGGGTCAACAACAGAACCCTTCAGAACCACATTTGGCACTTGCCACCTTCTCTCTTTCACCTTGTTCCACCTCGGAACCACAAGAACCATCCCCCTCTTCTCAACAATGCCCTTCTAATGCATTGCCTTGTATCCCCTAGACTACTGAACAGCTTTATGCAGCACTACTGCAACTACTGCCTTACACAGCATGCATTGCCCACTACTGCCCACACAGCACACATTGTCTACCACTGCCTTACACAGCACCCAGCTTAGTATAAGTAGTTCTCTCTCTTTACTGGCATTTCCCCAGCCAGTTCTATGCACTTGGATATACTTCCTCCTCTAGTACTTTCCGATGCAATGTCTGGTCTCCCAGAACCCTTGTGTGTGACTAAGCTCTGAGATTCTCATCACATAATGTTGGAGCCATGTACTGTTACAGTTTTCCCCTATGACCTGTCTTTTCCTTACGTCTATGGACTCATCATTGCCCCTTGTGCCTTTGCCAGACACTCATCATCTTTTCCTTACTAATTCTTTTGCTTCCATTCCAGAATCCCTCAAAACCATGTTTACACTCTGCTCCCTTGTCTACCACCTTCACCTTCAACTGGAACCACAGGAAACTCCCCAGAACTCCCTGGAACCCCTTGGAACCACATTTATACTTTGGTCTTTGATCCTCGAGCTTCGGAACCACAATGGACTACATTCCTCTCCTCGGCATTGCCTTCCTGATGCAATGCCTCATTCCCCCTTTACTACCATCATATAGCCATGATACTGCGGACCCCACCTTATGCAGCATGCAGTAAGCACTGCTACTACTGCACACATAGGATTATGCAGCACATAGTTAGTATAAGTAGTCACTCAATCTGTCTTGTATTCCCCAGCTAGTTCTATGCAATTCAGCATTATTACTTAGCACATCCATGAGCCCCAAGTGTGTACATTGGGTAGTGAGACTCTATTGCTTCGCCCACAACAAGTCTTTGTACTACTTTGAGTGTACACTGTGCTACGTTCCAATGCCCAGCATTAACAAAAGAACTAGCTCTTCAACCTCATCTCTGTCACTTGACAGAAAGATATGCCCACCATTTCTGGACAAGGATCACGACAAGGACAGACCATATGTCCCCCTTCTGAATCCTCAGATGATATCCAAACACCATCTGCACTCTTTGCTCTTCCAGCACCAATCCCCACTGAGGACTGGAGGATCCAAGATGCTCCACCTATCCAACCTATCCAACCGCCACCCCCACCACCCGAAAACCCAAATCCTGACATAGAAATGTCAGATCATGGAAACAAAGACGTTGAACTGAAAGCCAGACTGCCTGCAGACTTCTCTGGGGACCCGAAGGATGCAATACGTTGAAAGATGGCCATGACCGCCTACTTCAACACGAACCAAAAATTCTACAATGAAAATGCCAAAGTCCCAACCACTCTTGCAAAGATGAGCAAGGGTTGAGGAAGTGCCTTCTTCAAATCAATCTATGTCCAACTTGCCAACAATGTAGTAAAGGACCTCACCTTCACTAAACTCATGGAACTATTCAAGAAGACCTTCTTCTCCTTCGACTACAAGAACCAAGCAAGGGACCAGCTGGATAAGCTAACACAGCAAGGGAAGGGTGATGCTGGATACACCAACTACATCACCGCCTTCCAGGCTGCAGAGGCCATAGTGGTGTAGAGAGCCATAAGTCTCTACTCTCATATATCATCTAATCGTCACCTGGGTCATTCTCCATCTTTATCCTTATCCCTTTCCTAACATTTTCACCTTCTACTGTGGCTGTCTAAAGTCATTTCCGCACTCTCTCACATCAACTTGCAATGATCCGAACGAAATCTGCATAGTCCGCGTTCCACATTTGCACTCGGGTTCCATTGCTGGTAATTATTAAGTACTTTATTCACATATTTAGTCGTCTCCATGCCTTCGACAGGTATTGTGATGCATGTACCTTACTTGTTTCAGTCTAGGGTATGCCCAGACTATAAAAGACTGTACTTAGACAG
>JBBPLF010001292.1:0-10199 GCA_038089615.1 Aureoboletus auriporus
GATGACGAGGAGAAGTTGGTCCATTAAGCAAGACAACGTGGTTCCGAAGGTTTCCGAAGAAACTCCCGCGGTTCCGGTCAGAAGTGAAGAGAATCAGAAACAAGACAATCGTGGTTCCGAAGGTTTCCGAAGAAACTCCCACAGTTCCAGTCGGAAGTGAAGAGAATGAGAAGGATTTAGCGGGGAAAGGAAGATAAGTGTCTGGCAAAGATACGAGGGGCGACAATGAGTCCATAGGCATAGGGAAAAGAGGAGTCATGAGGGAAAACTGTAACAGCTTGGCCACCCCTCCAACGAGGTACTGAAGGCCGCCAAGTGCCACCTAAAGGATTTCCCCAACATCACTGTCCCTTCCAAGAGACTCATACTGTATGTCCTGGATGCGAGATGGGCAAACAGCCCAATCGACCTTTTCCTCATAGCGAGATGCGGGCTTCCACTCCCTTTGAGTTGATCCATTCAGACCTTAAATCCTTTGAGATTGAGTCATACCATAAATATAAGTACGCTGTCGTCTTCTATGATGACTATACATCCATGGGATGGGTCGTCTGTATTCAGTCCAAGGATCAAACCCTTTGGACTGTAAAACAGTTCTTCACCTTCATCCACACTCAATACAATGCCATCGTCAAACACTGGCGCTCCGACACAGGAGGAGAATACACCTCCAAGGCATTCAAAGAATACATGCGTGATAATGGCATCAACATCCAACAATCTGCCCCATATGCTCACCAGCAAAACGGTCGTGCGGAGCGCTTTATTCGCACACTGATGGAAAAGGCACAGGTCATGCGCTTACATGCCTGCCTACCATCTTCATACTGGGAGTTTGCTATCCTGCATGCGCCTCATGTGTACAACCGCACCCCCAACGCTCGCCTGAACTGGAAAACCCCCTGGAACTACTTCAGGGGGAGAAACCTTCCATTTCTCACCTACGCATCTTCAGCTGCGGTGCCTATGCACACCTTGCCCCTGAAACCCAGGAAGGAAAGCTACAACCTAGATCTCAACTAATGATCTATTTGGGTGTTGCTGAGGGAAGTACTACCAACTTCCTCTTCATGAAGCCCAACAATACGCTTCACACCTCCACACACGCCATCTTCGATGAGCACCTATTCCCCCGCTGTTCTGGCGCACAACCGCATCAGCCTCTCCCTAGGCCTCCTACTGAGCGCCATTCCCACGAGGACACTGATTCCTCATCTTCCTCTTCTGAGGACAGTTGGTCCGATGCGGAACCCGCTCCCAACAGTCCTCCTCGTCCTCCTGCACCTCGCCCAGCTAGTCCTATGGCCCTGCCTCCTCAAACCCCGCCTAGACGTCATCGGGCCCCTCCCTCGGGTCCCCCTACACTCCCAGGTTGATCCGAACGCATCAGGCAGCCCCCCCTTCGCCCCAGCAATGTCTATGGCGAACGGCGCAATCCCCTCGATCAGCTCCGGGATGCTGAACACAGCTCCACTTGGCATCAACCCGACTCCGGCTCTGGTGCCTCTGGCCCCAGTTCCGAGGCGGAACCACCCGTTATCCCTGACTCCGGTGCAGACTCACCATTGGTCCCTGGCCACCTCCCTCCCTCTCCAACTCCGTCGGAATCCGATGTCAAAAGGTTGACCATGGAAGGGGGAGACGCGCTTGCCGATTTTCTGTGCAAATGCACCATACCAGCTTCAGACGAGTCCACCAACGTGAATTATCGCGAATGGTCTTACCGAGACATACAACGTCTACCACATGACGAACAAAAACTGTGGCGAAAAGCTTGTGAGGACGAGCTTCAAATACTTAAGGATCAAAAGGTCTGGGAAGTGGTTGATAAACCCCCCAACCGAAAGATCATCAAAAACCGATGGGTTTTCGATGTCAAGTCCGATGGCCGTAAGAAAGCCCGCCTTGTTGCGAAAGGCTTCTCCCAAGTGGAAGGCATGGACTTTGATCAAATATTCTCCCCAGTTGTACATTTTGAAACGGTGTGGGCCATGCTCACCCTTTCAGCCTTGGAGAACTGGTACATCACCGGCCTCGACGTGCGATCAGCCTATCTATATGGCATACTGGAAGAGGAACTCTATATGGAGTTTCCTGAAGGGTTCTCTCCACCCGAACTAAAAGGAAAGAAAGTCCTCCGACTTTTACGTGCTATATACGGCCTTAAGCAAGCCGGATTAGCCTGGTGGTGCGCCCTCGACCAATCCATGAGGGAACTCGGATTCGAGCGTCTCAAAACAGATGCCGGACTTTTCATTTATCGCAAAGGCAAACAGCTAGTCCTAGTGATAGTCTACGTAGATGACGCCCTATTCTGCGGACCTGATAAAGCCTTTGTAGACAAGGTTAAAGGGGCCTTTATGAAGAAATGGGAATGTCATGACCTCAATGAACCTCGCGAGTTCCTGAGGATGAACATCTGTCGTGTTGGCAAGAAAATATTTCTCAACCAACGGTCGTACCTACTCAAAGTACTGGAACGATGCGGCATGATGAACACCAGATCTGCCCTGACACCACTTCCACAGGGATACTACCCAGCGAAGAATGAAGCCACTGTCAACCCGGAACTGCGGACACGCTTCCAGACAATTATTGGCTCATTAATGTACCTCATGATCAGTACCCGTCCAGACATTGTGTATGCGGTGACACAACTCGCTCGAATGTCAGCCAACCCATCCCATGAACACCTAGAAAAGGCTCTGTACATCTGTCACTACCTGATTGGCACACAGGACTACTCACTAGTCTATGACGGTGACAGCGACAAAGGCATTATCGCCTGTATGGATGTGGATTGGGGACAGGACAAGATCACTTACCATTCCCAGACTGGCTTCTACCTAAAGCTGGCCAATGGTGCTTTCTTGTGGAATTCACACCTTCAAAAAACCACAGCACTCTTTTCGACAGAAGCAGAGTACATGGCCTTGAGCGACTGCACATGCCAGGCCATTTGGATCCATCAAATGATGGGAGAACTCGGATACAAACTCAACCCCATCCCGGTATGCGGTGATAATCAAGGGTCCTTATTCCTTGCCCAAAATCCCGTCACTGAAAAACGATCCAAACACATCCCCATACGTTATCACTTTGTACGTGACGCAGTGATGATGTGGAAACAGGTCGAACTGCTATTTGTCCCTGGGACCAAAAACCCCGCTGACATGTTTACCAAAAACCTCGGCAAAATCAAATTCCATGAGTACTGCAGTCACTTGGGTCTGGAATTCTATATGAACTCAACAGACTAAGACAGGTCTCAGGCACTCTCACCGCCTTCTTCAGGCTGTGCAGATGATCTTCCCTTTCTTGCTTCTCCTTCTCTCTTCTCTCTTAGCGCCCTTATGGCCTTTCATGCTCACGTCTACCCTCGTACACTAAACAAGGGGGAGTGTTGATAAGTAGTAGCAACTGTCACATGGCACACAGCCACCATAGGTATATATTACAAACTCAGTAGCTGAGTTTGAATAACACTCTTGACCAGTAACCACTACGTTCGACGTTAAGTCCCACCTACGTAAGCACTCAGGTATGTTCCTATCCTAGGGTACAACCCTTCCTCCTTTCAACAGAAGTGTGGTACATTCTTCCTCCGAATGAAAGGTGGAAGCTTGGGCGAAGAAGTGAAGAGAAAAATGAATTGTCCGGGCGCCAACCTGGATCATAACAATGAGATGGAGGAAGGTCCTGGTTGGAACTCAAAGTTTCTCTTCCAGAGCATTTACTGGGGGAAGTCTCTTGGTTGAGTGGACTTATATTCGTCCAAGAGTGTTTGTGCATGTTGGAGGTTTCCCTCTGGTTCCCAAGTATTTTCTGCTGCGGAATATCCTTTCCAGGATACTAGATACTGCCTTCATCCTCGTGTTCCACGGTGTGAGAGGATGGAGTCTATTTCATACTCTTCTTCTCTGCCAATCAACTCGGGCGGTGGATCTGAGAAGTTGGGGCCGTGCTCTGCAGTCTCTCGATAAGGGGATAGAAGAGAGGTGTGGAAGACATCATGGATCTTCCAAGTGGGTGGTAGTTTGAGGTGGTATGACACAGGGGAGATAACCTGTGTGATTTCAAATGGTCCTTCTTGTTTGGGGGATAATTTTCTTGACAGATACTGCAGTCGAAGGTTTCTTCCTTCCAACCAAACTTTGTTACCAACTTTCCAGGGACGGAACTTGGAAGAAGTTTGTTCCTTCATGATCCATTGGGTTTTTTTGTGTGCAGCAAGGGCTTCACGTCGGGCTTCCTCTAGTTCCAATAGGCGTGTCTCCAAGGCAGGGAGGAATGTCTTTCTGATTGGAGGATAAGAGCAGGGTTTGTATCCCAGGATGAGGGAGAAAGGGGATTTCAGGGTGGAGGAGTGGACAGCTGAATTGTGGGAGAATTCTGCCATGGGGAGTAATTCAGCCCATTGTTCTGGGTGTCCGTCACAGAATATGCGCAAGTAGGTCTCAAGTTCTTGGTTTACTTGTTTGGTTTCTCCATCAGTTTGGGGGTGATATGCGGATGAGAGCTTTAGATCGTATTTTAGGAGTCTGGCAAGTTCTCATGCAAAGACAGATGTGAATTGGGGGCCTCTGTTGGAGATGCAGTGGTCATGGAGTCCATAGTGTCGGAATACATTCATGAAAAATAGTTGGGCAACTCCAGTGGCATCAATGGTTTTATGGCAAGGGATAAGGATTACCCTCTTTGTAAGCCCATGGTCAACCACAACCATGATAGAATCAAAGGTGAGAGAAGGAGGGAGATCAGTGATGAGATCAACCGAGACCTGTTGGAATGGGCGAGTACAGGTAGAAGGAAGGGGAGTCAGCACTGGAGTGGTAGGATGAGTATTGATTTTATTAGCTTGGCAGACTGCGCATCCTTGAATGAATTTGCAGATGAAGGTGGTCATGCCAGGCCACCAATAATCACATTGCATGAGGTTGGTAGTGCGAAATATTCCGCCATGGTCCCCATGGGTGCTTTCGTGTGTAAGGCGAACAAGTCCCTGTTGTACTGGTTCCAGGATATAGAGACGATGTTTGTAGTGTAGTATTCCATTGGTGTACTTCCAGTCCAATGGTTGGGACTTGGGGATTAACAGGGTGCTCTCATTGAGTGCTTTGAGAGCAGTAGTGACCAAAGGGTCGGACGGGGTGGATTGTGTGATTTTCTCAACTAGGGTGAAGTCAAGGGTGCGAATAAAGATATCCTCCAGTAGGAGGGTGACTTCCTGATTATTGAGGGAAGTATCTACAGTGTCTCATCGAGATAGAGCATTGGCAGGCCCAATTTGGGTGCTGGGTACTGGGGAAAAATGGAGGTTGAAATCCTGGAGGAAGAGCATCCAACGTGCCCATCTCCTGGAGAGTTTCTGTGGTTCCTTGAAATATGTGAGGTTTTTATGGTCTGTGATGACTGTTACTGGGAGTCCAGTCCCCTGCAGGTAGTGTTTCCATTCTTCAAGGGCACGGATGACTCCTAGGAGTTCTCGGTCATAGATGTCGTAATTCTGTTCTGTTGGTGAAAGGGTTTTGGAGAGGTAGGTGCAAGGGTGGAGTTCTCCATTGCTATCACTCTGCATAAGGATAGCTCCTATGGCTGTTAAGGAGGTGTCCATCATAACAGTGAAGGGTCTTGTGAAGTTGGGCATTTGGAGAACAGGTTTCTTGGTAAAGGTTCATTTGATGGCGGAGAATGCTTTCTTGTACTCCTTGGTCCATTCCCACTTTGCTCCTTTCTTGGTTAGGTCATGTAGTGGTTTTGCCTTGGTGGAGAAGTTTGAGATGAACTTCCAATAGAAGTTACAGAATCTGATGAACGATCAGATTGCCTTGACTGATTTTGGGGGTTGCCATTTGTCGATGGTCTTTAATTTGACTGGATCCATCTGGATTTGGTCTGCTCTGATGATCATTCCAAGATATTCCACCTCCACCTTGTCAAAGAAACATTTCTTCAGTTTCAGGGATAGTTTGTGTTCTCTGAGCTGTTGTAGGACTCAGCGAGTTCGTTCTTGGTGTATTACTGGATCATTGGAATGGATGAGGATGTCATCTGTATTGATAATCAACCATCCTTTGGCTAGGAGATTCGCAAAGGTATGGTTCATCAAGGCCTGGAACGTTGCTGGGGAGTTACACATGCTGAAGAACATTACTGTTGGCTCAAAGAGTCCCATTGGCGTTATAAATGCAGCTTTCCATCTATCCTGTGGTTTGATGAGGACGTTGTTATATCCCCATCGGATGTCCATCTTGGTGAAGATAGACGATCCCTTGAGTTGATCGATGAGATTGGAGATGAGTGGAAGTGGATGGGCATTTTTGATGGTGTGCGAGTTGAGATATCTGTAGTCCTGGCAAGGGCAAACGGATCCATCTTTCTTTGGTACGAAGAAGAATGGAGATGCTTGTGGGGATATGGATGGAACGATTTTTCCGGATTTCAGATGTTCATCAATGAAATCCTTGCAAGCCTCTTTTTCCTTAGGGTTCAACAGGTACACTTTGGCTACCTTGGGTACGAAGGTTGCATCGAGGTTGACTCCATGGTCAAACAGTCAAGAAGGTGGTAGCTCATCTCCTTCTCGTTCGGCAAAGACATCAGTGAAGTTTTTGTATTCAGGTGGGAGCGTTTCTTCTTTGGGTTTTTCTTAGGCAGCAAGTTCAGTGGTGAGTGTTGTTTTCCTGATGAGGGTGTCTATTCTTTTGTCAAGTCTTTTCCTCCACATCTTAGCTATCTTCTTGTCCAGATCCAGCTCCAGGTATTGGACGAGGTATCTTTGACATATTGCTTTTGAGGAGTCATGTTGTGGGGTTTTTTGTTTATCTGGGAGGACAACCTCTCCTGTGGTCCAGTTTATCGAGAGGTTGGTTTCTTGGAGCCATGTAATTCCAAGGATCAGGTTCTCTCTTCCGCAATTGATGACGAGAAACTCTCTTTTCTTGTTTACTTCCCTGATCTGAATGGTAAGGATCACTTTGTGGCAAATAATTCCTCCTGAGTTTGGGGACCTGTCTGCATTTTGTGCCTTCTTGGGTTTATCCAATCGGATTTGTTTATATCCTTTCTTCTTTACTAGATCGCAGTCTATGAAGTCTCCACTTGCCCCGCACTCAATGAGGGCAAACATGTTAATGATTTGATCGTTTTCTTGTTCAAACAGTGAAACAGGAATTTGCATAGATTCACTGTTTGGATCAGACAAGAATATTGGTGCTATTACTTTGGGATTGGAGAGCATCGACTCTTTCCTCCTGTCTAAAAATCCTTCTTTGGGATTTCTTCTTCTTCAACCTGGGTTGTGGCAATGGTTTCCGGTTTGTCAATGTCATACAGGATGTCGAGTGTGCATACGAGTTCCTCCTCAATGACATCCCTTTCTTTTAAAGTGTCCTGGTACTCTTCGAACTTAGTCTTCCTGACCAGTTCTTTCCTTGCAGGATTCCTCTGCAGGCGAGGAGGGGCCCAGTTGTTGCTCTTTCCTTGTCCCTCAGGATGCTTATCTCGGGAGTGGTTCCTGATGTGGCATCCTACCCAGTGGCATTTAAAACACTTGTTGTTTCTCACATGTTCTGCCCTTTCTACTGGTGAAAGCTGGGTGGAGTTGATGCAAACAGCGTCAACATCCATAGCATTGGGGTCTTTGGTAGATTTTCCTTTGCTTTGGAAGTCCACCTTTCATCCCTTTCGCAGATCCTCAATCCTTTTGTTCTGAGTGTGGAATACTCTGGCAAGCCTAAGCCATTCGGAGAGTTTGTCAGGGATGGGGTTGATGGAGAGGATCTTTGTGGAGATGTCCGGGTCCAGTCCTTTCATGAGGTAGTTTATCTTTGTTAATTCATCATCTATTCCCACAATGGCTTTTGCAGCCTGGAAGGCAGTGATGTAGTTGGTGTATCCAGCATCACTCTTTCCTTGTTGTATCAATTTGTCTAACTGATCCCTGGCTTGGTTCTTGTAATCAAAGGGGAAGAAGGTTTTCTCGAATAGTTCCATGAGCTTGGCAAAGGTGAGGTCCTTTATGGTGTTGTTGGCAAGCTGTACATAGATGGATTCCGAGAAAGCGCTTCCTCAACCCTTGCTCATTTTTGCGAGGGCGGTTAGGACTTTGGCATTCTCATTGTAGAACTTTTGGTTCATATTGAAGTAGGCTGTCATGGCCATCTTCCAACATATAGCATCCTTCGGATCTCCAGAGAAATCTGCTGGGAGTCCGGCTTTGAGTTCAATGTTTTTGCTTCCTTGGTCTGACATTTTAATGTCGGAGTGGTATTCTTTGGATGGGGGTGGCAGTTGTCTAGGGATTGGTGCTGGGAGTGCAAAAAGTGCAGACAGAGTAGGAGTTTCATCTGATGAATCGGAGGGAGGATGTATGGTCCATCCTTGTCGAGATCCTTGTCTGGAAATGGTGGGCATGTCTTTCTGTCAAGAGACAGAGATGGTGTTGAAGAGCTAGTTCTTTTGTTAACGCTGGGCATTGGAATGTAGCACATCGAACACTTGAAGTAGTTTGAAGACTTTGTGTGGGCGAAGCAAAGAGAATAGGAGTCTCACTACCCAATGCGCACACTTGGGGCTCGTGGATGTGCTAAGTAACAACGCTGAATTGCATAGAACTAGCTGAGGAATACAGGCAGAACCAAGTAACTACTTATATGTTCTATGATACTGTACAATCCTGTGTGTGCAGCAAGGGGTTAGGTTGCTGCGTACTGTGTAAGGCTGGGCGCACAGTATCAAGGCTATGTGGGATGAATAAGGATCACAAGTCATCACATAAGGAGAGTGACGACAAGGAGTAATTGGTCTGTTACGTAAGAAAATGTGGTTTCGAAGGATTCTGAAGGAATTCTTGTGGTCCCAGTCAAAGATGAAAGAGTTAGGGTTCAAAAGGTAATAGAACATGGTTCCGAAGGATTCAAAAGGAATTCCTGTGGTTCCGGTCGAAAACGAAAAGATGAGAAAGCAAGGTGAAGTGAAGTGTGGTTCCGAGAGGTTCCGGTTCAGAACCAGAGGAACTAGTTAGGAAAAGAAGATAAATGTCTTGTAAAGACACGAGGAGAAACGATGAGTCCATAAACATAGGGAAAAGATGGGTTATAAGGAAAAACCGTAACAGAGAGAGACGGAGGGCATAAGAGACTTCGGATCTGAGAGAGCAGTTTGTGTTGAGTTGAATCCCCTTGAGTGCATGAGGGGGATCAACGTGACCTTCTTCCTGTGCAGAATCAGGGAGGTCGCGGACTATTTTTTGTCTCCAAGGAGACCTCTGGTGTATCGTCCAGAGTTGCAGTCAAAGCTGCATGAGCCTTTGAAGCCTTGGAGGTAGACTTTGAGCAGTCCTTAGCCATGTGGCCAGCATGACCACAGAACATACAGAGCTTGTTGTTGAATCTGTGCTTGCATTCATCAGTGGTCAGCTTGCCATCCTTCCCGAGTTTTGAGGAAAGGTCGGGCTTGGAGGATGAGGCAGAGTTGGCAGTCCAGACTTTGAATTCCTTGGAGTCCATGTGACCACCGAAGTTGGATGTGGAGGTGGGGGTGGAGTTGGAGGATGTGGAGGGTTTCGAAGAGGATGAGGAGGAGGATTGAGTGGGCTTCATTTGATGACTGATTTTGGATTTGCGCTCCCAGTAGTGTGCATCAATCATCTGTGAAAGAATACAGAGTTTGGCAAGGGTGGGGGGCTTCCCAATGTGAGAGATCTCATCCTTGATGTGATCAGGGAGGCCGTTGTAAAAGTGATGCTGGAGGGCACCTTCTCTGTATCCACGGACTTGTGAAGCGATGCAGTTAAATTCCACCATGTACCTGTTGATCCTCTGACCATCTTTCATAGACAAATGGTCGAGCTGGTGTTCCACATCTCCGACGGGATCGTGCAGACCGAAGTTGGTACAGAGTTTGAGGATGAACTCCTTGAAATCATCCATCCAGAGAAGACGGTCATCTGGCCCATCTATCTGGAGGAGATCAGGCTTGAACCATTCCAGAGCCATGCCCTTCAGATAGGACTGCACAAAGGTGACTTTGGCATGGTCTGTTCTAAAGGCCTTAGGCTGGTCTTAGAAGTTACAGTGGCTCAAAAAACTGTCCGCATGTTTGCATGTTTTACATTAGGTATGACTAAACACAATAACCCCTGATCCTAGCCCTAACCAACAAGTGTATGAAATGAGGTACTCATGCTTGGCTTTCTA
>JBBPLF010001293.1:0-10178 GCA_038089615.1 Aureoboletus auriporus
GATCGTTTGTCAAAGCAATGCATCTTCATCCCAACACACGACACGATCACATCTCCGGAGTTGGCCAAGTTGTTCCTACTCCACGTCTTTTCCAAGCATGGAGTTCCCTCCCATATCACCTCCGATCAAGGCTCCGAATTCATGTCGCACTTCTTCCGTTCCCTCAGCAAGGCCTTTGATATCTGATTACATTTCACCTCCGGTTATCACCCGGAAGGAGATGACCAAACCAAACGAATGAATCAAACACTCGAGCAGTATCTAAGGATCTATTGTAATTACCAGCAAGACAACTGGTCCGAACTCCTGCCCCTCGCGGAGTTCTCCTACAACAATGCTCCGAACGCTACTACTAGAGTATCTCCGTTCTTCACTAACAAAGGCTACCACCCCAACATAACGGTGCATCCTGAACGAGATCTCACCTCCGCTCGAGCCCGCGAATACTCCGTCGACCTTGATTCCCTCCACCAATTCCTCCGTGAAGAAATGGCTCATGCACAAGAGCGATACCAAGGCCCCACGGATGCTAAGCAGACTCCGGCACTGGACTTCAAAGTCAGTGATCAGGTATTCGTCAAAGCAAAATATTTCCGCTCTACGTGACCCTCCAAGAAATTATCAGAAAAGAACTTGGGTCCATATGACATCATCGCTCAAACTGGAAGTCATTCCTTTACACTCCGTCTCCCCGATTCTATGAAATCCGTACACCCCGTCTTCCATGTTTCACAACTAGAACCCTCTGTTTCAAATAGTATTCCTAACAGAGTACAACCCCCACCTCCGGCAGTTGAAGTAGATGGTGAACCGGAGTACGAGATCTCCGAGATACTCGATTCCAAGTTAGACCATCGACGCAAGTCCTGCAAACTCCTTTACCTAGTCTGATGGTCCGGTTATGAAGGCACTGACGAAGAAACATCTTGGTTACTCGCTACGGAACTCGGACATGCCTCCGAGCTTGTGCAAGATTTTCACCTTCGTTATCCGGAGAAGCCCGGACCTCACAATTCCTGATTTTTTCGTGAACACTTTTTTATTGTTCAACAAAAAACATTTTTACACTACTCTACTATCCCAGCCTGCCGCGCAAACTCCACGTCCTCCTTATACATCTCCAATGCGGCCTCCGAACGTTCCTTCTCCAACTCCGTAATTTCGTCCTCGTCCATCTCCTCATCACCCTCCGACTCGTCCTCTGACCTGTCCTCCGACTCCGAAGCCCCTCTGTAAATCTCCTCCACCTTCAACTCCACGAGGCGCTCTACGAGCGTGTTCAGCCTGTCCAAGCGCCTCGCCAGACTCTTCACCACCTCCATCAGGGCGTCGACACGATCCTCCATCTTGGACCCGCTGGTCCCTGCCTCCTCCGACCCGTCCGCTTTCGTCATCGCTTTCCTCTTCCTTTTCTTCGGCTTCTCCGAGTTCTCCTCCGCGACGACCTCTCCGTATTTCACCTTCACAATCTGGCACGGCACGGATGCCTTGGACTTGCCAGTCCCCAGAGTACATTCATACCCCCGGTCCTCGCATCGTGCGCACGGCTCCTCCGGCTCCTGGCGCGCCCTCTTCTTCCCCTTGTCCGAGGGTCCGGCCTCCGCGCTCTGTTGCGCTCAGACCTGTTCCGCCTACGTTTGTCAGCTATGAAGGATACTAAGCGTGGTATTGCTTACCCTTTTCTTGGCCTCCTTGCGGCGCCGTTTCTTTGCCGCCTCCTCTGCCTTGCGCTTCGCCGCCTCCTCCTCCGCCTTCCTCCGCGCCTCCTCCGCCGCCTTCTTCTCCGCGCGTCTCCTCCGACGCTCATCAAACTTCGCCTTGCAAACAGCGTCGTTGTCGTTGTCGTCCTCGGCGAGCTGGGCGTCGGACCAGGACTTGATGTCGTTCTCGATGGTGTCGGACATGGTGATGGTTGTAAGTTAAGGAGTTGACCATCCTCCGACTTGGACTTTATAGGCCTCCGCTTACATAACTCCATTTCGAACTCCGTATTGTCCTTCACCTAGAAGGCCTTCAGGGGTTCAGGCCTAAGAGGGGGATACTGTCATATCCCAAATCTTCGCCAAGTCCAACTCCAGTTCTCCAGTCATTCCTCTGATCTCTTCTCAACAACTCCGGCGCATTCTCGCGCACTCCGTACTTCTGTTCCTCCGGACATTCTCTCTTTAGTATAGTTCCATTCTTATGCTGTTCTCCATTCTGATTTGTAATGCCTCCAAATACCAGTGCTCGCTTAGTAGCACTGCTCCGGCTATGTTTCTCCCGTCTCCATTCCACTTACCAATCTCTTAGTAAACTCCGTTACTAATCTGTCTCCATCCTCCATATATAAACCCGTAGTTTGTCCTCTTTGTACTTTAGTCGAATATCGAATTGAGTTACCTCTCAATCAAAGTCCTCATCAATCCTCTGACTCAACTCCAAGTCTCTCCTGATCCTTTCTCTTTGGATCACCCTTCGGTACTTAGATCCTTCACGGTTCTTCATACAACTCCGACCTCCGCAAATTCGGGACACGCGGATTCAGTAAGGGCACAGCACATAAGCTGAAGCCAAGTCCCGTCCGACCGCATCGTTCCGGAGTTCATTCCAGAGCATCGGACCAGTCTCTAACAATGTCAAGCAGGCTGTACAGCAAGACACATGTCCAATGGGAACGCATAGATGGGTAAGTGAAATGAAAATAAGGAAAACAATAGGGGTGAATTGTAACACATAGCTAGTTACAAGTATGGTGTATTGGATTCAATTCCAGACTGCCTCTTAGATCTACCCCTGCCTGACCAAATAAGCTTGTTGATTGCAAATATGCCTCTTCTTATATTTTGGAGGCTGCCAGGTTTAAATCATCAATACATGTTGGTTCAAGAGTCAACATCCCTAAAATTATTGAGCATGACCTTTCAGCTGGAGGAAAATACATGTATGAAGTTATGATGAATAATGTCATGGCTTCATGATCATATGGTATGAGATAATAGTCTAGACCCTGTACATAAATGAATATGTCAACAGGTTGTATGACAAGCCTAGAATCTTGGTTATATAATTTGAATATGAAATAAGAATACCAAGATTCTCAACAGATAAAGGTTGACAATCTTCATATATGCATTCTGCTTACTGTACACTATGAAATCCAACACATCCCCATGTTGTATTACTCCACAATAGCATGAATGTATGCATTTTCAAAAGGGAAGCAAGCTGTTTTGCAGAGTGAATATCCAAAGCAGACATGTATTTTCACAGAACTATTAGCCGAACCTGAGAGCATGTCTCTGACAAGGCTTGGAGAGCACGGAGGAATGGAATCACCAGTAAAAAAATTCGATGATGTGCTCTATAAGCTCCAGGGGCAGAGTGCACTGCTTTGAAACCACTGGCAGGTCATCATGATTAGGCCCCGCATCATGCCAGGGGAGGGGAAAATCCGTGCAAAATCCGAGAAGGGGAGAGGAATCAAACAAGCTAGAATGTCGGACACGGTGGTGAACAAGCGAAAAGTGGTTTCAGGCTGAGTTTCAGCGCAACCTGAGATCTTGAGATTAATATTGTAGTACATATGATGTGCTCCGAGTTTTGAGTGTCACGTGAGATGTACCAATTGACAGTATATTCTAACTTGAACAAAGTTTACCTACACTATCACCGACAAACGGATGAGAGGCCCAGCGCACCATCCCTCGACCCAAGATGGAGACGCGAAATTCAAACCACTGAGCCCAATACACGCAATGCAGCTCCGCGTGTTTCTCGGCGCTGCGGAGGATGTCGAGGTGGACTCCGACACTATCGAGGACCTCTTGGAGGGAGTTAGCGAGGAAGTCTGTACTGGAATGACTGAGCTCGATAGTGATTCCGACACCTCGGACACGGAGGATCTCTCTCTAATTATACACGAACAAGCCACGCCTCCTGCGGTTATTGGCATCGCAGAACTTGAGGACGGTGACATTGACCCTTCTGAGATCCGCGCTTTAGAAGAGGAAGGTGGGTGGGTGTGATTATATGCTAGTTTTCTTGTCAATTCTCTCCTCTGAGTGGCATGTAACACTCATAGTCTTCTTCAGCAAAACAGGCTTGGTCCAAGGAGGAAATCCAGAAAATGACGCACCATCTCAAGGAACGCGGTAAGTCCACCACCTAGCCGCACCATGGCTTAAGGATTCATTATGCTTAGGAACGAATTCATTCATTCGAGAATATGTCTTTGTGCAAAACATACCTATTGTCAAATTGCTATTCGCGTTTGGTGTTAGTCTAGTACGTCGTAATTTTCCTCCTGTCTTGTTCCTTTACTTCAACGTTTCATGTAGTGTTCAGAACTCAGAAATAAGCTTCCCAAAACGCTATTGTATTTTCTTAGAGTGGTAATATCACGAGAGTGAGTCGAATGTTGGCGTGGGGAGCTTTGAACTAAGCTCGGGCGACTAGGTTGCATCTAAGAGAAAAACTTCCACAGTACAATACGATTTCCGATGCGGTCTCTCTCATACGCAGCTCAAAGCGTATCATGGTACTGACTGGTGCAGGCATAAGTATGCGACTTTGATTTTAAATAATGCGCACATTTCCTGAGGAATTTAGGTGTCTCTTGCGGTATCCCAGACTTCAGGTCTCGCAATGGTCTGTATGCGACACTGAAAGAAAAGGACCAATACGATTTAGACGACCCCCAGCAAATGTCCGTCATCCGTTTTTCATGGATAGACGGCCTTTTCACGTTACTTAGGTTCGACATTCACTACTTCAAGGAAAATCCAAGAGGTGAGATTGATTTTTTTTCTATGCACCAATCTAACCATCCTTGGATTGGATCGCATGATTAATTCAGTATTCTAGTGAGTAACCTTGTTGATTTGATTACCTGGGAGATGTAACTACTCCTTCTACAAAGTTCTTTTGCAAGGTACGATCTACCTCAGCGCGAGGGAATGCCAAATCTTGACAACATGATCCAAGTCAAATATATCCATCTAACTTCATACCCTCGCCCTGTCACCGATTCATCAAACTCCTAGAAGACAAAAATAAGGTACCGTTTTCACTAATTATCAAAAATTGGTCATGAACGAAAGCCATCATAGCTCCTTCGGGTATGTAGACCAGTTTACCACAAAGGTTGCACGACCGGTCAAATCGCACACAGAATTACACGCAAAATATTGACACACTCGAGTCTATCGCGGGCATCACCCGTGTCTTGCAATGCCACGGCTCTTTCAAGACAGCCACGTGTCTCCAATGTCGAACCAAAGTCCCAGGCATCGAAATCGAGCGTGAAATTCTCAACCAGCGCGTTCCCTACTGTAAAACATGCTTGGAAGTACACAAGGCTTCGGAAGCGCAAAAGAGCAAATCGGTAAAGAAGAAGGGAAAAAAGAGGAACGAATGGGAAGATGATAGCGATGAGAGCGACGACCTGCCTGTTGGTGTCATGAAGGTATTGTTACTTTACGATGGTGGTGAAGAGGCGCTCTGACATGTCGCTCGCAGCCCGACATCACGTTTTTTGGGGAGAAACTTACAGACGAGTTTGATCGAGCATTACTGGACGACCGGGACAAGGCGGATCTCTTACTGGTAATCGGCACGTCACTCAAGGTCTCACCCGTGTCCGAGACCTTATGTACGTCGGACTGCATCGCGACGTTGCAATTTGCTGACGCGTTCCCTGAGATAGCTCATTTACCACACTCCGTCCCGCAGGTCAGTGAACAAGACTGATTATGTTTTATTGACATGCCACGCAACCACTCCTTTAGATCCTCATCAACAAGACACCGGTAAAACACATCAATCCCGATGTACGATCCCTCTTTCCTTCTGCCGCAAAGGACTTGACTCGATAAAAAATTATCCTCTTCAGGTTATTCTTCTTGGTGATGCAGACGATATTGTATACTATTTGTGTGAGCAGTTGCAATGGGATCTTCCACCACCTCCGAATCCCAAAACTGGACTTCAAGTATCACGAGCTCAGACAAACGGGAAGAGAACGTCGAGCGAAATGATGGATAGAGCAGAGCCTATGAGAGTGCGAGCAAGGTAACATGCAGTGGTGCGCAAGATTGTTGAATATCGCACTAACTTTGCGGTATAGCCACATTTGGCTTTTCAACGGCGCAGAAGGCGGCAGATGGGTTGAGGATATCAAGAAGAGATACAGCAACGGCAATGGCACTAGCAGGGCTAGCACTCAACCAAAGGACCGACGAGAGACCGAGGTGAAGAAGGCGCGCGTCAGTTGATGTTACCTAGGGGGAATACGTTTTCGTCCCTATATACTCGTGAACGATTCATTCCAAGAGTCAGATAAAAAAACGGGCACATCAGAATATGGATCCATGTAACACTTGTTAAGGGTAAGTAAGATGGTATTATCGTCCGCTTCCCTCGAAGAGATTCTCCCCGTTTCCCTGCACGGGTGTAGTAATCTTTGGTAGTGAACTTTTGCTCTGTCTTGTGGAATGACGTCCATTCCTTGCTGGCACCTCAACAAAGTCGGGTAAATGTGACGAAGTGCCGTTGGGACGGTGTGTTCCCAAAGAAGACATGTAAAACTCTTCGTTGTCATCTTCCTCCTCCATAAACGCCGGATCGTAACCCGCAGGCACCGAGGATTGTAAACGCCAATTCCGAATCGCGTTATATGTGCCCCTACGTAGATGGGTCGCGTACGAGTAGAGCAAGAGCGCGAAGTAAATCTACGACCAACGCACGTCGTGCCTATCATCAATGAAACCAATCAACTCAAATCTCACCTTTGCAAACCAAGAGAGGACGATCACCGCGACGGCGACGCCTTTTTCTTCGTGCCAAAGTATATTGGCGGCCGCTGCCAATTGTTTGTCCGTCATCGTATGATTCACCCCCGCACCGACCCGTATCGCCTCTTGTGCAGGCGAGTTTGCCACTCGTCGACCGTCGTGCGGCGTATACGCCCACCATACAACCGCAAAAAAAAGCGTCCACGCCGTCGAGAACACGTGATCGACGAAGAATAGATGTGCAAAATAGAACGTTTGTTGAGCGTTTTCCTTGCGCGGAATTGAATATCATGCAGGGTTGGGTTGGAAGAAACTAACCTCTTTGACTGCCCGGAGACCCCAACCAAGTGCAGCTAGACCAAGGAGAGAGTAGAGATACAGGCTGAGCTGCGCAAACGACCCTCCGGCCCCGGTCAACACTGATATGAGCCCGTAAAAGCCCGCGACCTTGTTGAAAAGCTACCAATACCCTGAACGTTTGCTTGGAGAAACAGAAAAAGAGAGACGCACAGCAAATAAGAGTGCGATCGTGACGCCCGTCTTGAGGTCCAAAAGACCGAGAAAAGAAGAAATAGGCCAGAGCCGCCATTCGGGACGAAGCATTAGTTTCATATGCAGCTCATGTACCAAGAAGGAGTGGATGCAAAACGACAGGAGAAACTTGAACACGTTCGTGTCAGATACTAATACTTAGCAAGGAGAAGTGGCAGGACGAATGATGACTAAGCATTGACACCCTGCATCGGACAGAATTAGGAGAAAAATCTATGGCAAAGATAGCAGAAACACGAATTTCAAAGGGTAGAATCCCAGACCGCGGCGGACAACATTCGAATATAGCCGCATATATTTTAATGGTCTGAAACAAGTTGATTCGGCTAGGCTTTGAAATTTGAACGGTCAGGCGATACTAAATGACGTTTCTTTTTGGTATTGGACAAATGATATATTTGTGTAGCAACTGACAAGTCTAGTTCTACTTAAAACACTATCGCGGAAAGGCTGACCAAACAATCCGGTCCGTGTCCTTATGCACGCCCTATGATCCCGGGTATCCCCGTTGTATATCAGGGGGCCTAGGCGGGGTTATACCCAATAAAACCTCTAGTTTCGTTACCCAGTGGGTTGGTACTAGTAGGTCGTGATTGGGGTCAAGGAGTGGTCGCCATGTCTGGTCCACTCTGGCTGTTCGGCTGGGTTCGCATTTTGACTTTGCTATCCTTCGGTCTACGTCGACTTTTGAATTGATGCGTTCAAGTTCGCGCCATCGGAGGCGGATTGAGTGTTGGGAGTCGTGTGAGCGTCGTATCACTCGTTGGCAGCGGAGGGTCCATATCAGGTATGCTGATTCGGATATGATGATCCGGAGGCGTAGACGGCCAATTTCGTGTGTAGGGGGCTACTACTGACGTTCATTATCAGCCAATGGTTCGAACGTTCAAGTACCACGCTAGGTCATCAGCCAATGCATGAGCCAGCGCCAGCACTCCTTGAATGAATTCCGGTGCACGGCCTCTCGAGATCTCCGCAACGTCCTAAACGATGAAATCGACGAGGATGTCAGGTCCTGCCAGTAAAATATGTTTTAATCACCACGGGTGGGTAGAGGCGACACACACTCATATCTGTGGGCATTCATGACATGAGTGCTAGCTGTCCAATACCACCTATGCGAGTTAACCTGGAATTCACGAGAGCTGTCCGAGGCAATCGCGTTTGTGAAGAGTTTTTGGGTTGTTAGAATATTCGTAAACAGTCTTCGTGGTAGGTGCAGACTGCGGATATGTTCGTTTTGATGACGTGATGCCAGAGATCTGCGTAGCTTCGTTGATAAAATGACACCCAGCTGACTAGAATCAAAAAACATACCCGAAACGCGGAGGGTGGTATATTATGGTGTTGGCAGAATTCAAGTTGGGCTGCGTGTCCTCTGCCAGGGGTAACACGACATTCAGATTGGAGGAGTTAATCGACAAACATTAAATTAATCGTCGACCATGGTTGGAAACGTACAATGAAAACAGCTTCAGCTTTCATTGTAACCCATCGTTCAAGTTGCCGGGCTCCTATCCACCCACTGGCACGAATCAGGATGGAACACAAGTAAAGCCGAGCATCACTTCGTCACCATTGAACAAGTTAGTAACTAGTGTTGATTTCTGTAGGAAGTAACAATACTATGGATAATCATCCGGAACTAGGACCGCCACTCACTGACCATTAGGTCCATACAAAGACATAACAGTCGTTTTCCAAGAATAAATAATTTCTGGTTCATTTTGACGGGGGCATCAGATATCCTTGTCATCGCCAAATCTTCGAGCGGCTCGCAGAGAAATGACCCGGATCGAATGCATGTTGCAAGTCCCCCCCTGCCAGTGCAAGATGTCTTAGCAAAGGGTCGCCAGTCGCAGCGCGAACTTTGACCTGCAATGTTAGTGTACGCTATGTAGTACATTTCCACATGCCGTGTACGCTCAGCAGAGGCTGGTACGAGACTATACATAGCTGAGTGGGTGGTTAAGAATTTTGTGAGGACGACGCCGCGTACTAGTAGAGATCCGACGGGTATGGAGACCAATGAACAGACAGGGACATTAGAGACTGTGGGCATGGTGTTCATGCAGCTGTTGCGGACAAGCCTGAGGCTGCCTGAGGGCGACTCACAAAGACAATTTCATCCTGGTCAAAATGACATTTCGAGCTCATCTGATAATTCATTGTACTCAATCGCCTCATCGTGGAGCATGGGGCGAGAAGAGTCATAGAACTCCTATATCAATGCGATGTATCAGAGGATGCGGGACACAAGCAAGGTAGTTTACCGTAGTTTTCGAGAGATGCCGAACTTTCTTTATTCACGCAGCACTGTTTGACAGAGAGACAAGTAATCTCTGTGCATTGGCGCATGCTCACATGCGGTATCTGTTTATATGAACAATCTTGAATTAGCGCACACATGGAGTCATCTCGGGTTTTACCGACACTCTATTACCAGCCTGACATCAAGTCTGCACTCTGCACGACATTCGCAGACAAAATCCATCGGTTTACTGGAAAACTGAATGAAATTATTGGCGTTAGGTGATCCAGGAGAATTTCAAAGCGTGTTAGAGCTAGCACGCGAGAGAAAGAGAAAATACGAGTTAATCAATTAAACCAAAGGTAGCCCCCTGGCCATCATCGATGAGTGAGACGAGCGTGATCCCGGAGTACATCTCTTCTATTGAAAGGGAACGGGGCAGAATACAATAATGATACAGCAGAATAAGATAGAAATGAATGCAGTGTCTACGAACGCTCCCCACGCAACCGTCGCGCAAGGGCAAGATCCTTGGGTTGAATGGTAACACGCTTCGCATGGATAGCGGCAAGGTTCGTGTCTTCGAACAACGAGACCAGGTA
>JBBPLF010001294.1:0-10167 GCA_038089615.1 Aureoboletus auriporus
CCTTATGCAGTGTGTAGTCACATAGCCCTTACTGCACTCACTGGATTGTGCAGTATCGTACATCATATAAGTAGCTACCAAACTTTGCCTGTATTTCCCCAGCTAGTTCTACGCAATCCAGCGTTGTTACTTAGCACATCCACGAGCCCCAAGTGTGCGCATTGGGTAGTGAGACACTTCTTCTCTTTGCTTTGCCCACAACAAGTCTCCGAACTACTTCAAGTGTTCGCTGTGCTACATTCCGACGCCCAGCGTTAACAAAAGTCCACTTGTCTTGATACCAATTTGGGATTGGTTCAGAAGCAAGACGTTCAAAATCTTCGAAGTACAAGCTCTCCACATAGTGTGGGTTTGAGATGTATTGAGATGGATCTTTGAAAATTCTAATTCTCTTTTGTCTGCAAGTGACAAAAGGTAATTCAACATCTCTCAGTAAAGAGGATGATGAAATCCAAGCATTATACTCAAGAAAAGAAGAAGGTGGTACATCTAAGTTGTTACAGTACCAATGGTCTTCAGGATCGAAAATGTTGGGATAACAAACAAGAGGCCAAGTCATAGGTAAAGGAGCACATAAAAAGTGTCTGTTGTTTAAGTATGAGGGCAAAGTTGGCATTTTGGTCCGCTTTCCTCTCCAGGATGTTTCTCGCCTTGATGTGAAGATTCCTCCACAGCCTCTCGAACAGTGTCGAGGTTGAACCCATTACGTCTAGTAAAACGGGTCAGCTTAAGGTCCTTCTCTTGTTGAAGGGAAGGAAGGCAGAGACGATAGTCATGACTGGAGGGATCGCCATGAAGGTAGTGTGCCTGATGGTACCTGTCAAACAACAAATTCCAAGTCCTGATATCAATACCATTGTCCAAGTTCTCTACTTGGGGATCAGCACTGTCATCCCATCCTCCACAAGGGGTATCCATCCAGTCTTCTAAACATGGCATCCAGTTGGGAATCATGGCCTTCATCAAAAGCATATTGGAGTAGAGAGGAGGAAGGTAAGAATGGGGAATGATCTCCCAGAGTTGTCTGTAAACAGTATATTGTTGACAGTCATCCAAAGATTGAACTGGGAAAGCCCAGCCAGCAGCCTCGTAACCTGATGCAATGGTCTTGTAGATGAACATAAAGCTATCCACGGTGTATCTGTGAGGACACTGGGTCTCGACTGGTGTGATCTGGATAGGACAGACCAGTTGGCGAGAGGTGCGAAAGTTGGGTGGCGATGGGTTAAAGGTGGTCATGTAGACCGCTCCCAGAGGATGATCCTCGATCCGACCGTCTGAAGTGACTTCGAGTTGTTCGGTCGTGATTGGTAGAGTCAAGCCTGGAACTTTCAAGTTCCTGAATGAGGCAATCAAGTTGATCGATCCTCGAGGTATATCGTTCACCTGGACTAGGAACTCATTCTCCGTGTCCCAGGCTTTCACATTGCAAAAGGCCTCGATCTTGAATGGAAAAAGGCTCCATAGGAGCATTCTCCGTCTCTGCGCTAGTACTCCCGTGATTTGGAGTGGGATTGCGGGTAAAGCCGCGGGGAAGTGACTCGTCAGAGCCAAAGATGGGGGTTCCGACAGGTAGTGAAGATCGGGTGTGAGGTCATTGGGATCGACCTCGAGCAGGATGTTCCTCTGTGATTGAGGATGATGCAATGGGGGGTTTGTGGTTGTGAGGACGATGGGCTCATTGTCTACGCAATCTGACCACACCCAAAGGGTGAATAGCTGGTTCTGGGGGAGGTACGACATGATGGTAAGGTGGTGGAGGTGGCGAAAAGGGGTTGGAAGCGGAAGGTCAAAGAGCTAGGTAATTTGTAAGTGGTGGTGGCGAATCTCGAAAGCAAGATTCTCTCAGTAGACCAAAGGTTTGAGGGGACACAAGGATGTTTTGCGTTGTGACACAAGGTTCATGAAGGTGGTCCTCCAAAAGGTCTTCGATTCCTCTCCTAATCACATTTCTTTCTATGTGATAATGGACTTTGGCACACTCAATAGCGCCTTGACAAACAGGACAGGGGATCTTGAAGGGAACTCTGGAATCGACGATGGTAGAGGAGAACTCATCAAGAGGTCAAGGTTGAGTACCAACAAAACATCGAGAGGGTCCGGGAGTAGGATTCATTCGAGTGGATGTGGATGGGGGTATAGGAACTGTAGGTGGTGAAGAGATACGAACCTCTTCTAATGTCCGTCTGGAGACTGAACAAGAGAAGGTATGAGTGAAGTTTGCATGTCTCATGCAGAAAGAGATGTGGATAATCTCCTTTTGTTGTTAATGCTAGGTGTTGGAATGTAGCACAGCGAACACTCGAAGTGGTTCGAAGACTTGTTGTGGGCGAAGCAAAGAGGAGTAGGAGTCTCACTACCCAATGTGCACACTTGGGGCTCGTGGATGTGCTACGTAACAACGCTGGATTGCGTAGAACTAGCTGGGGAATACAGGCGAAGTCAGGTAGCTACTTATATGATGTATGATACTGCGTAATCCAGTGTGCGCAGTAGAGGCTCTGTAACTGTGTACTGCATAAGGCTATGTGTGCAGCAGGAGCTATGTCAGGGTGAGTAAGGGAACACGAGTCATCATATAAGGAGAATGATGACGAGGAGAGATTCGGTCTGTTATGTAAGGAGAAGCGTGACTCAACAAGTAAAGCGTGACTCAACAAGTAAAGCGTGACTCAACAAGTAAGGCGTGACTCAACAAGTAAGGCATGACTCAACAAGTCGAGCGAGAACATGAAGGTAACTAGTAAGGGAAAGAGAATAAATTCCTGGCAAAAAGATGAGGAGCGATGGCGAGTCCATAAACATAAGGAAAAGATGGGTCATAAGGGAAAACCATAGCAAATGACACATTTACTTGTGTACATAATCAGAGACTAGACTTGCTGACATATTCGCTTATGTACAGGGTCTAGACCACTTAGTCATCACACATGACTTTGAGGCCTTTACACTATTCATTATTGGGTCATATTGTTTCAGATGATGTAATAGATAAGAGCGACTTATGCCATTGGATGTCTTTATAGACTCTGGATAAGTCTTTTATGCTATTGGTTCTTACTATAGATACCGTAGCCACCTTCACGCTATTGGTTGATATTCTTATATCACATAGCCCAAACCATAGGTACAGCCACCACTGTAGATGTATATAAGGACGGCCCTTCTGGCCATCCTTTCCCTTTTCTTTAGTGTCTTATACAGTGATTTCTCACTGGAGCCATCTACCTCTGAGCTGTTCCACACCACTACCCAACTACACTACCTTTGACACTCTAGTTGTTTCAGGAATAAACCCAAAGTCACAGGTTAAGGAAGTGATGAAGTGTGGGAATACTCACACTTCAGGTGGAAATCCTGAGGTATGTAGTAATCAAGAGATATAAGAGCCTCCAACTAGAGTGTCAAAGGTAGTGTAGTTGGGTAGTGGCATGGAACAGCTCAAAGGTAGATGGCTCCAATGAGAAATCACTGTATAAGACACTAAAGAAAAGGGGAAAGGATGGCCAGAAGGGCCGTCCTTATATATGTCTACAGCAGTGGCTGTACCTACGAATTAAGCCATGTCAGATATAAATACTGACCAATAGCATAAAAGACTTATCCAGAGTCTATAAAGACATCCAATGGCATAAGTCACTTTTATCTATTACATCATCTGAAACAATATGACACAATAATGAATAGCATAAAGGCCTCAAAGTCACGTGTGATCACTAAGTGGTCTAGACCCTGTACATAAGCGAATATGTCAGCAGGTCTAGTCTCTGATTATGTACACAAGTGAATGTGTCATGCAATCAGGTGACTTGTTATGTGACAGGCCTAGAATCTTGGTTATGTAATATGAAATATTAAATGTGAATACCAAGATTCTCAACAAGTCAGAGGCTCTTTATACTCTTGATTACTACCTTGGGATTTTCCACCTGAAGTGTGAGTATTCCCACACTTCGTCACTCCCTTAACCTGCGACTTCAGGTTTATTCCTGAAACCCACCATCACAGCCGGTCATATCCTCAGTTTGTCATGTGGATTTGGCACGATGACGAGCAGCAACATGCTCAGGCTGGCACTAGCCTCTTCCCAAGAATCCTGCTTTTCCTCTGGCACCACTGTCTTTCATCCTCGACTTGGAATGCCTGGGGAACGTGCGGTCGAGCTCCTGTCGTACGGGCTGGTCGCATCCTCGGTTCGTCGCATGGATTCGTCTCGTTGGTGGTCGAGCAACGATGCAGCGCTTGCGCTCGCACCACTGTCATACTAACTTCCCTCCCAGCCTTTCCATCTTTTCTCCGGCGCCGCCCTGACTCGGAATGACCGGGTACGTGGGTCGAGCTCCTGTCGTCGCGGCTAGCCGCATCCGCGTAGATCCGTCGCATTCTCTGGTCGACCGTCTCGACCTTCGTTCCTCCCGGACGCGCTGAGTCAGCAGGCTGTGCTGAACCCCGGGGTTCTTCGAGAGTCGAACGAACATGACAAACGGCACCGCCTGTTTGTTTCGCCGGTTATAGGCACTTGATCGACGGCCGGATTCGGGTTAGTCACCATATTTGCTGACTCGCTTCCTGTCCACAAGACGGCAGCTACCATGCTGACGTTGCTTGCGAAAGGGGCTTCATAATTAACGGGCTGGGGGACACTCCATCCTGCTCCACACCTGCCAACAGGGCCATTCGATCCGAACATCGGCGACCGACGTGATCACGGTGCACAAGCCATATAATAGGATAGTAACAGACCGGAACAGAGCTAATTCGTTCAGGGGTACATTCTAAATGCTTGCATAGTCTGGTACAGCCAAAATTTTGACAGTCTTGCTCAGCTTACCAGGAAAGCCCCGCATATAACATCCTACTGCCTCCTGACTCGGCGGAGTCCACCTTCCATTATCATGCTTAGAGACACTGATCCTTTCTACCGTCGTTATGGTCGGCCTTGACCATTGGCAAGCTTGTCCAGGTTGAAGATATGTTACATCAAAACCTTCAATGTAGACTTGAATAAGCTGTGAGTCTGCTGGGTGTGGTATAAGAAGAGATTGATGGTCATTGCCTTGTACTGCTACAGGTCATGAGTATTGACATCCCGGAACACCATCCCAGAAATACCTCTGAAATAACGTGTGGTCTCGATTGGAATTGTGGATGACCCAGGGGCAACAGTGAACTTGAACGCGATCACGGACTGGAAGCAGCGTGAGCACAATGCAACGATTTGTACGGGGGGACACAACTAGTACTTTCCAGAAATGACGAAATGTTTTGCTTGACACGAGAGGGGGGGCCTGTCCTTTTATACCCTCTCTTTCCTCAAATCGGGTACGTTTTTGATACTCAACTCCGGTCCAGGCCGAATCTCAAAATCAAAGACAACAGTGTTTCAGGCTAGACTGATCATCACTTCCCCAATCATCAGACTGATATCCTCCCTGCCCTCATTGGGCACGCAGGGAAAGTGGACTGTTCGGGGGAGGGAAGGCGATGGTGCGGCACTGTCTAGTACGAAGGTCGCCATTAATTCGGTCAGCCACGCTCAGGCGGAGGGGACGACGTGCATGATCGTATAAACCACACCCACGATGACTCATCGCCCAGTTGCTGAGAGTCAAACTAGTACTGATCGACGGCCGGACTCGGGTTGGTCACCAGTCTATCCGAAAGCGCGCTCGTCTGCTGACTCGTTTCCTGTCCTAGCTCCAAGGCGGCAGCTGTACGAACCCAAACGCACAACACACTGACGTTGCTTGCGAAAGGGGTTACATAATGGGCCGCTCCATCCTGTTCCACACCTGCCACCATGGCCTTTCGATCTGAACGTTGGCGACCGACGCGACCACGCACAAGGCATATGAATATAATAAAACATTAACAGACCGGAACAGACCCCAGTGGAGCAAACTCGTTCGGGGATACACTCTAAATACCTTGTGGTATAAGATCCACAATTCGTGGACTCTTTCCCACCTTACCAGGATGGTACATTAAATAAGCCTTTACTAACACCCGATCCGGCGTACTCCACCTTCCATCATCATGCTTAAAAATAGTGATCATTTCTTCCTCTATTGTAGTCGGCCTTGACCACTGACAACTTTGTCCGGGTCGAAGGTTCTCTGGCTCAAAACCTTGGATGTGGAGTTGAGTAAGTTGCGGGCCTGAACGTCCGACGTAGTAAAAGAAGAGATTGACGGTCATTATCCTGTATTGCCACACCCTATGAGTATTGACATCCCAGAACATCATCCCAGAAGTACCTCTGAAATAACGTGTGGTCTCAATCGGAATGTAGATGACCCAGGGGTAACGGCGATCTTGGACGCGATCACGGACTGGAAGCAGCGTGAGCACAACACAACGACTCGCGCGGGAGGACATAATTACCTTCTTGCTTGACACGAGAAGGGGATTGTCCTTCACTATACCCTCTCTCTCTCTTTAAATAGAGCATGTCTTCAGTTGTGACAGTCAACTCCGGTCCAGGCCGAATCAAAACCACGGAGAGCAGGGTTTCAGGCTAGACTGATCACCGCTTGACAATCATATGACTGATAGGGCAGAATTGGGATTCAGCGACCGGGTTCGGCGGAAGTTCGAAGGACTTCGAACGTTGCTTGTACTGGCAAATAATCGAATGAGAACTCAGGACTGAAAGACTCGCACCTGAACCCGCTTCTTCATTGGTGATAGAGTTAAAGGAGAGTAGAGTGATCCAACATCTGGTGTAGATGAATTTAACCGTGCACCGAATGGCAGCCCAAGGCGTACAGCAAGCCACGCTGCTCATGTATGTGGGGCTGCAGAAGAAATGCAAGCTCAGACTACACCACCCCGTGCTCGATCTGACTATGCTCGATCTCTAGCACGGTGGGCGTGGATGGTGCCATCTAGGTTGTCCGTGGCGATGTATCTAATTGTTGTCACATCTGTCCACCTGTCCAACTCATTCTCCAAAAGGGAACTGGTGGTGGTCGCGCTGTCCTTAATTTGGACTGAGATTCGGAAATTTGGCCTTAATGAGAGGAGATTGGAACGGCGGTTCCACACGTATGTGTGATGGTTGTCAGCGCGGTGGTGTGCGTCAGTGACGGACGGAACGGGAGCGGGCGGCCAAGACAGGACATTGCCGTCTCGTCGTCGTTATCGTCAACGCGTCTGCCGTGCTTGGCAAATTTGATGAGATGACGGCGCGAGCGGAGCCTGTCTTGTCATTCATGGCCTTCCCCTCCCTCGAACCTAGCTTGCGAGGGCGATGAGGGGAACTACATGCAGGGGAAGGGGAAGAAACGGAGCGAGGATAAAACGTCCGCGTGCGTTCAAGTTGAGTTCTCGTCTTGTTCTTCTTGCGTAGTGATGAATGGCCCAACATGTCAGCCTGGGCGGAAAGAGGGAAGGATTCCATCGAAGCTACGAAACCACGGGCATGGTCGTCCGAGTGGATGGCAAGGTCGGGGCTACCTAGGACAGACCAGGAGGCAGGACGGGATTCGTCAATGCTATAGAACGGGCGATCGCCGGTGGGTAAAGTAGATCGTCAAGGACAGAATCCGCGTCAGAGGGCATCATAAATGTTATAATCAGAGCCGTCCATCGTGTTGAAATCAGAGAGACTAACGGATGCTATGCACGGGCCTAGCTTAGATAATATGAGTAATGACAAAATAAGTATTGTTGTGACTCATGTGATTTCGGGAATAAACCTGAAGTCGCAGGTTTAAGGGAGTGACAAAGTGTGGGAATACTCACATTTCAGGTGGAAAAATCCCGAGGTAGTAATCAAGAGTATAAGAGCCTCCAACTGAAGAGTCAAAGGTAGTATAGTCAGGTAAAGGTGTGGAACAACTCAAAGGTGAAGTGGCTCAGTGAAGAAATCATTGTATAAGACTCTATTGAAAAGGGGAAAGGATGGCCAGAAGGGCCATCCTTATATACGTCTACAGCAGTGGCTGTACCTACGAATTAGGCTATGTGATATAAGAATATCTGTTGAATATGTATCTATTACTGTTCAACGTATATATCAAAAGTATTGTAGTACATTAGGTTACCACATATAGTAAGTATACATAAGCAAACCTGTAGTATATACATTCGAACTCAGTATCTGAGTTTTAACAACAACTTGTCCAGTTACCACATTGTGCTGTCAACCTCAATGTTTATCCAAACCAGTGAGCTAGTACTTCCTCCCTCAGGCATATCCTACTCCTGTAGTATGTAGCACATTCAACAGGTTATGAGCCCTGGCTAGTGCCGTGACAGTTGTGCCTAATGGCTGCATTGTCTGTGAACTAGTCAGACTGGTTCTTCACTGCGTAGAAACGCTGCATGTGGATAAACCCTGTAATGATGACTTTGTGTCCCACTGCACTTTTACACGGGACACTGGTATGGGAAGACTATGTCAGTCCAAAATGCTGACATGTTTGTGTTACAGATCTATACAATATTGTCTCCCACTTCCTCCGCCTCCATCCCCATCTTCAATGAAGCCAACTGGACTTCGTGGTGGCCGGCCATGATGGCCTATGTCCAAGCAACTGGATGCTCCTGGGTTGTCAACTTTGACAAACTCGTCCTCACTGCTGAGTTGAGCAAGGATGCTCGAGATTTCTACATCCAATGGATCAAGGCAAACAACACAATTGTCAGATCCCTCAAGCTTCACCTGTCTGAGTCTCTTAGGCAGAAATATGGTCAGGAGTCGAATGCAATGCACCTCCTCAAGATTTTGAAGGACATCTATGACGCTCTGGGGATCTCAGGTGCATTTGCACTCTTCAAGGAGCTCCTTGACACCAAGATTGCTGCCTCCTCCCATCCTGCACCATCTCTCAACAAGGTGGTCATTTTATTCTCTCGGCTCAAACAGGCAGGATACAAATTCCCCGCCAACATCCAGGTGATGCTCCTGCTCGCCAAACTCCCATCGTCAATGGACGTGGTAGTGCAGATGATTGTGCAGGCCTGTGACCTGGAGGGGAAACCCAAAATCCCCTCCATGGAGAAAATCCAACAAGCTATGGTCCTCTCATGGGACCAGTGCCACATGTTGCACGGCACTGGCACCAGCGCCCCAAAGGCCGCTCAAGCCAACAAGATCAGCACTGTTAAACACAAGGGTGCTAACCCTGTTAATGCTGGGCGTCGGAACATAGCACAGCGAACACTCGAAGTAGTTCGAAGACTTGTTGCAGGCGAAGCAAAGAGAATAGAGGTCTCACTACCCAATGTGCACACTTGGGGCTCGTGGAAGTGCTAAGTAACAATGCTGGATTGCATAGAACTAGCTGGGGAATACAGGCGAAGTATGGTAGCTACTTATACAGTGAGCTCGGAAACCCTTTCCATGTTGGGCCTTACAGCAGTGTGCACAGCATGCTGCCAAACCTTGTGGGAATTTTCGCTTAGCTTTGGTGGAGTTATAAATAGTACATACTCTTGGCTACAAAATCGCCCCTTAGGTCATGTGATTTGGTTCACACACTGTGGAGATATCATTATTACAAACCAGCAATATCATGGAAAGGGTTTCCAAGCTTTTGAATTGGTGACTAGGATCTTAGTCAAATCATATGATATTTGTAATTGTTTGTTGGTACAAACAAAGATATACATGTAAACAGTATGTCTGAGTTTAAAAAAGGTCACATGCCTGTTGATTTTTACCTATTACCATGGTTAAATCTCATTCTCTTACTCAACAAGCCACTATCCTCTTCCTGCTTGATGCTGGCCATTCTGGTGAAGCCATTGCCAAGCGAACTGGTGTCAGCCCTTCTACCATATCCAAACTTCATTCCAAGAAGCATTCTACCCTTCCAAAAGATGTTGGAGGTTGTCCTTCCAAGCTTTCTCCTGCCAATATCCATCATGTCCAACATCTCATTATCTTTGGTAGAGCTGAAAATGCAGTCCAAGTGACCAAAGCTCTCACCAACATCACCAATTAGCCTCTATCTGCCAGTTCAGTTCATTTTCACTTGAAAAAGTCTGGTATAAAGGCTATGGTCAAGTCCAAACACCCTTTTCTCTCTGCTAGACATTGCAAGGCTTGCTTGGACTTTGCAAAAGCCCACAAAAATTGGACTCTAGAGGACTGGAAGAAGGTAATATGGTCAGATGAGACCAAAATCAATTGCTTAAGGTCAGATGGGCACAAATTGG
>JBBPLF010001296.1:0-10164 GCA_038089615.1 Aureoboletus auriporus
AAAGCAATGCGTAAGCTATGTATACTGCGCGGGGCAATGCGAGCTGCGCAAGGTGATGCGTACAGCGTGGTGATGCGTGCTATCCGGGCTGCATGGGGCAGTGGGGACTGCGCGTGCTGCGTATGGCAATGCAGGGTAATCTAGATGGGATTGGGAGATACGAGTCATCAATCGGGAGATGTGATGACAAGGGGAAAGGTCCGTAAAGTAAGGAAAGGGTTGAGTGTGACTCAACAGGGGTAGCGTGACTCAGCAAGTGAGCGTGACTCAACAAGTGAGTTGTAGTGTGACTCAACAAGTGAGTGTAGTGTGACTCAACAAGTGAGTGTAGCGTGACTCAACAAGTGAGCGTGAGGTGTTCGTCAGGATGTGGGTTGACCGGTGCGTCAGGTGTTTGTCAGGATGTTCGTGAGGGAGAGTCTTCCTCCGGGTGGGAAGGTGTTAACATTCCTCCTCCGAATGAAAGGTGAAAGCTTCTACATTCCTCCTCTGAATGAAAGGTAAAGGATCGCGTGAGGAGGAAGGAAAAATGAATTGTCCGGGTGCCGATTCAAATCGTAACAGGAGGGTTACTTCTCCTGTTGTCCAGTTTATCGCAGGGTTGGTTTCTTGGAGCCACATTATTCCGAGGATGAGGTTTTCTTTTCCACAGTTGATAACAAGGAAGTTTCTTTTCTCATTTACTTCTCCAATCCGAATGGTGAGGGTGACCTTGTGGTGAATTATTCCTCCAGTGTTTGGGGATCCGTCTGCGTTCTGTGCTTTTTTGGGTTTGTCCAGTCGGATTTGTTTATATCCTTTCTTCTTCACTAGATCACGATCTATAAAGTCTCCGCTTGCTCTGCAGTCTATGAGGGCAAACATGTCAACGATTTGGTCGTTTTCTTGTTCAAACAGTGAGATGGGGATTCACATAGATTCACTGTTTGGATCTGACAAGAACACTGGTGCTATTACTTCAGGATGGGAGAGCATCGACCCTTTCCTCCTGCCTAAAAATCCTTTTTTGGGATTTCTTCTTCTTCGACCCAGGTTATGGCAACATTTTCTGACTTGTCGATGTTATAGAGGATGTTGAGTGTGCATATGAGTTCCTCCTCAGTGACACCCCTTTCCTTAAGGGTGTCCTGATACTCTTCGAACTTAGTCTTTCGGACATGTTCGTTCCTGGCAGGGTTCCTCTGCGGGCGAGGAGGGGTCCCATTGTTGCTCTTTCCTTGTCCTTCGGGACGCTGGTCTCGGGTGTGGTTCCTGGGGCGGCACCCTACCCGGTGGCATCTAAAACACTTGTTGTTTCTCATGTGTTCAGCCTTTTCTACTGGTGAGAGTCTGGTGAAGTTGACATAAATGGTGTCAATGTCCATGGCGTTGGGGTTCTTTGTTGGTTTTCCTTTGATCAGGAAATCCACTTTTCGTCCCTTTTGTAAGGCTTCTATCCTTTTATTCTGAGCGTGGAACACTCCGGAAAGTCTGAGCCATTCCAAGAGTTTGTCAGGGAGGGGGTTGATAGAGAGGATCTTTGCGGAGATGTCCGGATCCAGACCTTTCATGAGGTAGTTTATCTTGGTTGTTTCGTCGTCAATTCCCACTATGACCTCTGTGACCTGAAAGGCAGTGATATAGTTGGTGAATCTGGCATTGCTCTTCCCTTGCTGTGTAAGCTTATCCAACTGATCTCTTGCTTGGTTTTTGTAGTCAAAGGGGAAGAATGTCTTCTCGAATAATTCTATGAGTTTGTGGAAGATGAGGTCCTTCAACGTGTTGTTGGTGAGTTGGACATAGATTGATTCGGAGAAGGCGGTTCCTTGACCCTTGCTCATCTTGGTGAGAGTAGTTAGGACCTTGGCATTTTCATTGTAGAACTTTTGGTTCATGTTGAAGTAGGCAGTCATAGCCATCTCCCAACATATCGCCTCCTTTGGATCTCCAGAGAAGTCTGCTGGGAGTTTGGCTTTAAGTTCAACATCTTTGTTTCCGTGGTCTGACATTTCTATATCAGGGTTTGGGTCTTCGGGTGGTGGGGGTGGTGGTTGTCTAGAGTGGGTAGGTGGGGTGTCCTGGATCCTCCAGTCTTCAGAGATTGGTGCTGGAAGAGCGAAGAGTGTGGACGGTGTTTGAGTATCGTCCAAGGATTCAGAAGGGGGATGTATGGTCTGTCCTTGTCATGATCCTTGTCCAGAAATGATGGGCGTATCTTTCTGTCGGGAGACAGAGATAGAGTTGAAGAGCTTGTTCTTTTGTTAACACTGGGCGTTGGAAAGTAGCACAGTGAACACTCGAAGTAGTTCGAAGACTTGTTGTGGGCAAAGCAAAGTAATAAGAAGTCTCACTACCCAATGCGCACACTTGGGACTCGTGGATGTGCTAAGTAACAATGCTGGATTGCATAGAACTAGCTGGGGAATACAGACAGAAGTGGGCGACTACTTATACTGACTATGTGCTGCGCAGACCGGTGTGCGCAGCTTAGAAGCTGTGTCTGCTGCATACTGCATAAGGCTGGGTCCACAGCATCATGACTATGTGATGATGAATAAAGGAACACGAGGCATTGCATAAGGAGAGCAATGCCAAGAAGAAGCTAGTCCGTTATGTAAAGAATTGTGGTTCTGAGGGGTTCCAAAGAGTTTCCTGTGGTTCTGGTTGAAGACGAAAGGGTTAGACAAAGAAACAAAGTGTAAACATGGTTCCAAAGGGTTCCAAAGAATCCCCTGTGGTTCCAATCGAAGGTGAAGAGGTGTAGACGTGGTTCTGATGGATTCCAGTTTGGAACCAGAAGAATTAACTGGGAGAAGAAGATAAGTGTCCTGTAAAGACATGAGAAGAGATAATGAGTCCATAGACATAGGGAAAAGACAGGTTGTAAGGGAAAACTATAACAGAGTCATTGAAGGACTCAGTGGGTTCATTCCTCATGTAGGGCAGGGTCATTGGAGTGAATGAGGATGTCATCCATATAGATGATTAGCCATCCTTCGGCTATGAGGTTGGCAAAGGTGTGGTTCATCAAGGCTTGAAACATTGTTGGGGAGTTGCATAGACCGAAGAACATTACGGTTGGTTCGAAGAGTCCCATGGGGGTTATGAACACTGCTTTCCACCTATCTTGGGGTTTGATGAGGACATTGTTGTATCCCCATCAGATGTCCATTTTGGTGAAGATGGAGGATCCTTTGAGTTGATCTATTAGATCCAAGATAAGGTGAAGTGGGTAGGCGTTCTTGGTTGTATGGGAGTTTAGGTAGTGGTAGTTCTGGCAAGGTTGTATGGATCCATCTTTCTTTGGCATGAAGAAGAATGGGGATGCTTGTGGGGACTTGGATGGTACTATTTTCCCAGACTTCAGATGTTTATCAATGAAGTTTTTGCACACATCTTTTTCTTTGGGGTTGAGTGGGTATACTTTGGCTACTTTTGGGACAAAAGTTTCATCAAGGTCTATTCTATGGTCAAACAGTTGTGAGGGGGGAGTTCATCTCCTTTTCGTTCAGCGAAGATATTTGCAAAGTCTTTGTATTCTGGGGAGAGTGGTTCCTCTTCGTATGGTTCTTTTAAGGCGAGTTCTATGGCGAGGATGGTCTTTTTGATAAGGACTTCTACCTTTTTATCTATTCTCTTTTTCCATAGTTTGGCTATTTTCTTGTCCAGATCCAGCTCCAGGTATCAGATAAGGTACCTCTGGCATACAGCTTTAGGGGAGTCATGTCATGGGGTTCTGGGTTTATCTGGGAGGGTTACTTCTTCAGTTGTCCAGTTGATTGTTGGATTGGTTTCCTGGAGCCACGTTAATCCAAGGATTAGGTTCTCCTTTCTGCAATTGATAACTAGGATGTGTTGTCAATTTTACGCTTATCTAATCTCCTTCAATCTTATCTTATCTTATCTTATCAGATCATCTTTAATCTTTCATCTTTGAACTTAGCATCTTTCAAGTCATGGACCACTTTGGTTCTCACGGTCACATGACATTCTTAGGTAATCATTCCAGAACATTCCATGACGTCATACCTTAGGGCAGACATGTATAGCCACACACGCACGGACCAGTAGCACAGCACTTGTACAGTATATAAACAATACATTCTCAATGGAGAACTCCAGTCAAGTTCTCATTGAGCTTTCCCCTCAATCCCTCTTGTCTCTCAGTCAGTATCAACTGTGTGCGCCTGTGTCCAGTATTGGATTAGGGTCGACAACAGAAGAACTTGACTTTCTTTAACACACCCGCACCCCGACAAAACTCTTTACCTTTACCTGCTGTGATCATACCCGGACGCGAGGGTTAACGCGAGTGACGACTACGTACCCTTCCGAAGTTGAGACTTCCGGACAATGCCCGATGCTTTAATACAGGCAACCCCTGTAGGCGCAGTATTGTACCTTAATGTTCACTTCACATACGAAGGTCCCTGAGGACAACAAAGAAGAAAGCCGTGAGTACGCGCCACGCAAGCAAAGTCTCCCCGAGCAACGTCACAGTCGTAGCCTGTGCAGTATAATGTTACTGGATAACGTTGTTACACGGTCGTCCGCCGTTCACAAATAAGGATAACGTTGCTGAGCCCATAGCACACTAGGGCCACTGTCTGCATAGATCCCGGACAATAAACGGATCGTCGCTTGTGTACTGCGAGAGCATATACCGTAATACCTACGTACAGGTAGACTTGCGCAAGCGAGGGATTGATCTAGTGGCTATTGACTAGACAACCCAAACGAAGAAGACACAGGTTAGGAAGCCTGCCCCATTTTTGGAAAAATTTTATGAGCATCAAGGTCGTTACGTTCGACGGCCCTTATTTTGAAAACCTCCCGGCTTACTGGGCCGAATCATCCATCCCTGACTCCTTCTTTGATGGCGAATACGTCAAAGTTCACAACATCTTTTGGGACTCAGAGCCTACTGCATCGTACGCCGCAGTAGCTGAGTTCAAACAAGTTCTCCCCACTCCCATTCCCCACTGGTCTGAGATCGACTTAGACCTTCTCTACCCACGCCAACCTGTCATTCCACCAAAGGCAAGGAACCCTGCTCTCAGACGATCTGAGCGAAGAAGAAAGGTTCCTTCACGACTCCCTGCCACCCTCACCACACCACACCCCCGTTGCCGTTCCTGACATGAACATCGACCCACCAACCCAAGACATGGCGGCCATGATGGCCAACATGAACCAAATACTGGTTGCTCTTCAGGCACAACTAGCACAAGCAAACGAAAGGGCTAACGATGCCTTAGCAAGGGCCAGAGTAGCCGAAACCGAAGCTGCGGCGGCAGCAAGAACCACAGTCCTGGCTGAACTTAATCGGCCAAATGCACAAAACACGGAGTTCAAAATCTCCAAAAAAGTTGAAGTGGTCCCTGACCCAGGCCGATACACTGGGGTCCCCACAGAGTTCAAAACGTGGTGGATCAAAATGAAAACCTACCTGGGGTTAAACTAGGAAACGTTCACAAGGGATTCCGAGAGGATTATCGCCATCCTCATGAGAATCGGTCCCAAAGAAGGCGACAAAAATGGTGCTGGAGCCTGGGCTCGCATCAAACTACAACGGTTGTCGGATGGCCTGTAGGGCCCCGTCAACTATGAAGCTTTCAAAGTCGAGGTTGAAAGTCGATTTAGGTCCTCCCTCGACAAGGACATGGCGATGCGCCTCCTAGAGAAGCGCACACAAGGAAACACGGAGCGGATCCACTGCTACCTCACGGATTGGGAACAGCTCTACCTCAGGGCCAAACCCTCTCACTCCGAGGCCTGCTGGCTCTTGGAGAAAAATGTATGAAAGGAGATAATGCAAATTATCTTTGAACAAGGAAAGAGGAAAGAAGATCCCGATGACTACATGACAGTCATCAAAGAAGTAGGAACAACCCTGGAGCAGTACAAGCTCCAGTTCGATATCTGAAGGGAACCCTTTGTTCCAAAGGTGTCTGGCTCTGGTAGCCACACATATGGAGGCCGTGGCGAGCCCATGGACATAGGAGCACCCCAACGTGGGTGTTTCAATTGTGGCAAGGAAGGCCACCAAGCTAAGCAGTACCGCAGCCCCAAAAAGGAATGTGGCAAATGTCATTTCCTTGGAGGAGGACACGCTCGAAGGTGTCCAGAATTTAAACAGGTCCGTTCAACAAGCATGGCGGCTCCCACTGGTGGAGAGCAATCATCAGCTGGTGCTTCTTCTTCTCGGAATTCTGCTGGGCTCGGACTTCCTGACCCCACAAGCGACGCCTATCAACAAATGAGGGCCTTCTTTCATGATGAATACGACGTGGAAATGAAGAGCCAGGGAAAAGAATACGGCACATAAACCTACTGGGTGTTTGTGTGCCGAAGGACCCTAAAAAGGACTCTAGTTACAACAAGTACAATTATTTACAATGTATTGGAGAGTCGCCTGAGGATGACTCCCTAACTAGGACAATTCCTGTAGTACGTCTACCTACGAAGACCGATGGGATGGCTCAAGAAGTAGCACACTGCATGGATAATGCAGGCTTAATTTCCCATAAAGAAAAAGAAAAAAATATTACATTATCCATTTCAGAACAAACCCCGGAACGGATCTTAGTAAGGTCCATAAAACCAAAAAGAGAAGTCCTGGTGGAAATAGAAGTTTTCCACCCGACAACCAAGGAAAAGCGGCATACTGCCGAAGCATTGCTCGATAGCGGTGCTAACGGCATCTTTGTCGATAAAGAATGGGCTAGTAAAAAGAAACTACCCATGAAACCCCTCGCACAACCGATCCCCGTGTATAACATTGACGGATCAAAGAACCAAGGAGGCAGTATCACGCACACTGTCGAACTCATCGTCCAATACCAAGGACACTGTGAGAAAGTAGTGGCAGAAGTCACCTCGCTGGGAAAGAATTCAATCATTCTCGGCTATAAGTGGCTGGAAACCCACAACCCTGAGATAGACTGGCCCTCCGGCAAGGTCACACTCTCACGCTGTCCACCGGCGTGTCATTTCTTGGCAGAAAGAGGTGCTTTCTTGCGCTCCCTCAACGAGCAAGAGCAAGGCATCGCCCATGGAGCCTATGACACCATCAAGTCCTTAGAACAGAAAAAGGACGATGACAACCCAGCGGCATTAGTGCCAAAACAGTTCCACAAGTACCTGGACTGTTTCTCCAAAAAGGAATCGGAACGTCTTCCCATCAGAAAAACATGGGATCACGCAATCAACATGAAGGAAGGATTTGTCCCCAGAAAAGGCAAATTATACAACATGACACCTGTAGAAGTAGACGAAGTCAACAGTTTCGTCGAAGACCAACTACAAAAAGGGTATATCCGACCTTCTAAGTCCCCCCAAGCTGCGCCCGTGTTCTTTATTCCAAAAAAGAATGGAAAGAAGCGCATGGTACAAGATTACCGATATCTAAATGAGTGGACGATAAAGAACAGCTACCTGCTGCCGCTCATTTCTCAGTTAGTGGACAAACTGAAGGGTGCTAAGATGTTCACCAAGATGGACCTCCGATGGGGGTACAATAATATTCGAATCAAGGAAGGCGACGAATGGAAGGCCGCATTCGTTACGCCAAAAGGAGTCTTTGAGCCTCTCGTAATGTACTTCGGGCAGTGCAATTCCCCAAGTACCTTCCAGCAAATGATGAACGAGATCTTTGCTGACATGGACAACGTGGTCATCATTTACATTGATGACCTAATGGTTTTTACCAAATCAAACGATATCGAGGAACACGACCGAATCATCCTAGAAGTCCTACGGAGATTAAAAGAAAACGATCTCTTCATCAAACCTGAGAAATGTACATTCCACGCCAAAGAAGTGGAATTCTTGGGAATGTTAGTAAACGAGTACGGCATAAAGATGGAAGCCGGCAAGGTGGAAGCTGTGAAAGGATGGCCAACACCCAAAAACGTAAAAGGAGTGAGAAGTTTCCTGGGACTAGCAAACTTCTATCGAAGATTCATCAAAGACTTTTCGGCGATCGCACAACCATTACACGATCTCACGAAAAAGAAACAAGTGTGGCAGTGGGAAGAAGCGGAACAAGGCGCCTTCGACGCGCTTAAGGAAGCTTTTACCACCGCCCCAGTTCTAGCCTACCCGGATATAGACCAACAATTCCGGATGGAAATGGATGCCTCGGACTTTGCCACAGGAGGTGTCCTCTCGATAGAAAAAGAAGGACGCTGGCATCCCGTGGGATTCTTCTCACACGCAATGGATAGCACACAATGTAACTATCCCATTGCCGACAAAGAAATGTTGGCAATAATACAAGGACTTGAAGTATGGCGACACTACCTCGAAGGAGCACGCCAACAATTTGAGATTTGGACTGATCATGTGAATCTCCAATACTTCATGAAATCGCAGGATCTCATGCGCCGACAAGCACGTTGGCAACAATATTTAACAAGGTTTAATTTCCGTCTGGTCAACAAACCAGGTACCACAATGGGAAAAGCTGACACCCTCTCTAGATGAGAAGATCACACGATCGGCATCGAAAACGACAACAAAGCGGTGACCCTGCTAAAACCAGAATGGATACAAGGTTTAATCTCGGACCCAATGGTCCTTGAGAAGAAAGTGAAAGAGGCGGTAGCTTTGCTAAAAGAAACCGAACTACCAAAAGGAGTAATATTAGATGAAGAAGGCGTCCTCCGCATCAAGGACAAAATCTTCGTTCCCAATGTAGGACGATTACGGCAAGACATCTTGAAATTCTTCCATGATTCTGTATTCGCAGGACACGGAGGTACGGACTGCACATGGGCCCTTATCTCCAGATCCTATATCTGGGAAAACCTCCGCGATCACATCAAGGAGTACGTAAAAAGATGCGAGGCTTGCACTCAGGCCAAAGAATCCACTCAACACCCAAGCGGAAAACTAATTCCCCTTCCTATTCCCACGAAGCCATGGACGGACATCTCCGTGGACTTCATCACCGATCTTCCCCCCTCCAATGGCTTCGACACTGTCTTAGTCATATTCGATAAATTAACCAAAGAAGCTGAATTCGTTCCCACGGTCAAGTCTGTGACAGCCCTGGGAACCGCTAAACTATATAGGGACAACGTGTGGAAACACCACAGACTCCCATCCTCTGTCGTTTCGGACCACGGCCCACAATTCACCGCACAATTCATGAAGGAGCTGAGCTCCATGCTTTCAATCGAACTCCGTATGTCAACGGCGTTCCATCCCCAAACAGACAGACAAACCGAGCGGTTGAACCGCGAATTACAATCCTTCTTATGTATTTTCACCCATGAAAAACAAGATGAATGGGCAGATTGGCTAGCCATCGCCCAGTTTAGTTACAACAACCACGTTCATTCCGCTACCGGCACTTCCCCGTTTTCATTGACAAAAACTTATATTCCACGCATGGGCATCGAGCCCAAAACATCCTCTTCCCCTGCGGCAATGGACTTTGCCACTAAACTTCAAACGACGCTTGACAACCTGAAGAAGGCACAAGCTGACATGAAGAAACACGTGGACGAGCTACGCTCTGACGCACCCTCCTTTACAGTCGGACAACGTGTCTGGCTATCCACAACCAATCTCCACCTTCCCAAACAGTCTAAAAAACTGACGGAACACTGGATTGGACCTTATTTAATTATGGCTATGGCAGGACCAAATGCCTACACACTCGCTTTACCAAAGACGATGCGCATTCACCCAATGGTGAACGTTAGCCGCATCAAACCTTATTTAGAAAAATTCCCATCTCAACCTTCAGCAACCCCAGGGCCGGTCGACGTAACCAATGAGGGACACGAAGAATACGAAGTTGACTACGTTGTCGACTCTCGTCTCTGGCACGGGTGCATCGAATTTCTCGTCCATTGGAAGGGCGAAAACGAAGAAGATCGTACATGGGAACCGGCATCTCATCTTAAAAACGCGAGAGCATCTATTTCGGACTTTTACAAGTCTCACCCCTTTGCCCCACACAGGCTCAACATGACGCGCACTCTCTTTGACGGTTTATTTAAACCTTTCGAAAATCTGACAACGGTCAAACAACCACCTTTCTCTCGCCTGGAAGTCGAGGACTAGAAGGGGGGTAATGTTGTCAATTTTACGCTTATCTAATCTCCTTCAATCTTATCTTATCTTATCTTATCAGATCATCTTTAATCTTTCATCTTTGAACTTAGCATCTTT
>JBBPLF010001297.1:0-10153 GCA_038089615.1 Aureoboletus auriporus
TGAGGATACATTGCATAGATGGGTTAGGGCGAGGTCCTGAAGGAGTGCGTCATCCCTACGATTCAGACGATAAGATCGGCGTGGCGGTGCGGAGACAGTGCGGAGGCTAGGAGCAGAGGGAGGGAGAGCGAAAGAGAGTAGGGGTTCAGCACGCTTCGCCTGTAATAGACGCGCACCCACGAGTTATTTATGTTGGCAATGGTAGCGGTTCCTCGGGCCATGGCCTCTCCATCGACTAAGACGGGTGGAACTTTGACGCGTAGATGGCAAAATGGCCAGGAATAATGAGTACTTCGCGCCGATCCAGAGCGAAATGCACCTGGCTAAAAGGAGAGATGTGTTGAAGTCGAAATGCTCCCAGGCGGACCCATACCTGAGCTTCGTAACGTCTTACCCATAGACATTATACTTTGAGTGTAATGGGGTGCACGAACAAGGAGGCCCGCCTCATCTATCTGTCGAAGTATATCGAGGGAGCTCGAGTATAACTTGCATGCACGCATGCACGTCCAAGGCTACGACGCGCTAATTGTCGTCACGCACGCAACAGAAAAAATAAATAACTACACGAGGACCAAATTGAACGAATAGATCGGAAAAATCATTGTGTTCAGACTGGTGACGAAGGTTCAGAATAACTTTAGTTTAGACTGTAATTATTACTGTGATTGTTCGGCAATTCGACATTCAACAAATAGACTGAACTAGTAACGACGTCAGTTCACGAGTGAGGTCCTGAGTTATATCAAATAAAGCTCACATTGTTTGTGCTACCTCCTCATTCAGCGACCCTCAACATCAGTGGCAGAAACACAACGAACCGTCCGGATTCTACATGTCGGTTTGTAGATAAAACCAGCATCCGAGTTGGCGTCGAGGAGAACGTCCAAGCCGTAACAACGGATTTTTTTCCTTGAAGAGAAGGATCAATAGAAACCACCCGAAGACGAAACGAACAAGAGGCACCACTGTCACATACTCATACCGATTGTGTCTTAGCTTTCAGAATGAAATGGTACCGCTTCTCGAACATTTCGATGTATACAAAAATCAGTGACAAGTGCATTCTCCAAGTCGTTCGCAGATTGAGTGAGGAAACAGGGGGCGGACAAAATCACCATAGCGGTAGGTGCAAGTCCATACGTGTCTGCGGTGGTTAGCTTTGTTCAGTTATCGAGAAACTTGAAAGTTTAAGTCGCTCTAAACCGCCCTTACGAGCCCGAAGTTGTAACGTACCCTGGATATTCGAAGGATGTCTGGGACACCAGGGTACTGAAAAAGGACGAGTAAAATTCCCAATGCTCTCGGGGGGAAGTTATTACGCAGTGAAAGACTTTGGCTGGTGGATGGGCCGTTGTGCCGTCCTCGCCGTCGTCTCCCTCATGGTGATGGGGTAGGCCGCTGCGCCGCCCCATCCTGCCTCTCGTCGTTGTCGTCGTGGGTGGGCTTGGGTATTGAGATAGTGAATTTGCGAGGGAGAGCAAGGGGATTGAACTGGGCTGGCGAGAAGTGAGAGCGAAAATGAGACGACGAAATGGTAAGAGGACGAGGTGAGACGGCGGGGTGTGCATACGTACAATGATGAGTTGGTGAGACGACTCAGACGAGGTGGTGAGAGGATGAGAGGGCTAGGTGGCGAGGGGTCGTCGCCTCCGCCGTGAGTGTGTGTGTGAGGGCGATGACGTGTGTGGCAAGGGACTTGGCCAAAATTTTCTTACCAATGGTGATTAACCGAGACAAGCGATGGAATCCGTTGCCCACCCACCTCTGGCTTCTCGCATGACTTCGATTACTTAGCCTTGTCGACACGGTTTTGAGCGGAGACACGGCGAGAGCGACACACAAGAGTGGTGGCCGTTGTGCCATCCTCGCCGTTGTTGTCGTGTGGGCCGTTGCGCCATGCAAGGGTGGTAGTAAGTGCGAGATGGCCATCGGTGTTCCTGCAAGATGAGGGTCTCACCTCTTCTTGAATTGCACTCACCTTTGGTGCAACATGATTGATTTGGCTGTTTTTTTTTTTTTTTTCTTTTTCTTTGGGACACGGCGAGCCATCGTGATGCTATAAAGAAGGACTTAGAAGTTGGAAGGAGGGGCAGGCAATTGCAAACACCTGATACTCACGTTGAGATGAGCACAGGTCACGTGATCATATCATTAATGTTGCATCAAGACCACTCGCATCCTTCAAAGTGCTCGTCGGGAAGGTACTACAACATACCAACACACTTTTCACAATTCGGGGGATTGTGATTATGAATATTCGGAGCATCAAAGCGGTAATTGGAAGATTGGAGACACCCAAGCGATGGGGAACTATAGACCGGTGGAGCAATGTGGGCGCCAGTGGCCGGGACAAGTTTTGTACAAGACTTGGGTGCAGGAATCGACTCAGACTCCGAGGAATCGGACAAATCAGAGTTGGATTACACATGATATTAATTGCATTATCAGCGAGTAGTATACAAAGGCACGGAAATTTCAGTGGTTTATCTCATGACGGCCTCGAAGCACGCTGACCATTCAGTACTAGTGCTCAATGGAGGCAATGAAAACAAGTGATTGAAGATTCAGTGCAGTTATTATTGAAAATCCCGTGTTCAGTAAATATAATTGAAACTAGATTCGCGATCCACAGTGGCACTTATCCGAAGCGAACCTCGAAGTCAGTTCACTTCAACAGTAACACTAGTGGTGACACTACAGTACTTAAGTGACTTACTGAAACAAACACCGCATGCGAAGTTCAACCTCCGACCGACCAGCGGCTAGATAAAGCTGAGGCTCAGAACGCACCATTGACACGCCACAACAAATGTCTTCTCCTTTCCAACCACCACCAGGCTTTATTCACCTTGTTTTAAAACACCCGTTTTACCTTGAAATTCCTACCCACATTGTGTCTACACTCTGTTTACTCCCCTTAAAGTACCTCCGATATATCGGGTGGTGCGTCCTCGGTGCCGATGGTATTTTGACAGATGAACAAGGGCTCGAGACTGCGTTGAATGACGATCTGCTTGACCGGGGCGTCTACCATTACACTGTGCCAGGTGATGACGTCTTCACCCACGCTGTTGACCTTGAGGTCATTAAACAACGATCCCAATATACGAGCCAAAGTTCGGGAACCCGCAACAACAACTTTGCCCAAAAGCTTTTAGAGCGCGATGGTCGTTGCGTGTGGAGTGGTGCGGAGTGGGGGGTGGGGATGCATATCATCCCGCATGCACGAGGCGACGAGGTATGTTCACATTATGCTTACCCAGGTATGCGAGCTGAATTCAGTGTATTTTTCCAGTGGCTCCAGTGTATCATTGACAACCGGCCACACGATGAAGATATCGACGGTATCAGTATCGACGATATCGAGAATGGGATCTACGCTGTTCCTGACATTCATGCCCTCTGCTTTGACCCACGACGGGTCGTTGTTCTCAAAGTTTGTCTGCGCTTTTCTTCAGAGGGCTTACAAGTAAACATCACATCAGACACCGAATCCTATCCTCGAAATGACCGACGTCCCAGCTAGATACCAGCGCAATCTACTAACGAACGTTACTTACCCAACTGACTCCCGATATACGCTTCAATGGATCGTCCAACCAGGCGAAGGGATGCTGAATCGAGTCCCAAACAACAACGATGCCGCTTTTTTGAACCAACGACTGGCCAAGCCTGCGGACCTCTTATTGCACTACATGTACGGTGGTGCGGTTGTGAAGCAGTGGGGTAAAAATACCGATGTTCTGAACATGCGTCCCAATATCCCTCGCCCACCTCCACCCGCAATCGTGCTAACAATGGGACCCCCGAAGTCCGTTCATAATCGCCAGATTGCTATCGAGAAGCGGTTTGGTACGGCTCCAGCCCTCGATGTCGGGGGTGCGACTGAGGGGGCTGCAGACTCCGAAGCGCAGGAGAGGTGGGATGAGGATGATGTCATGTTATTTCTCTGGGGCAATTCCAAGGTGGCAACGGAGAGGCATGTTCGGAAGGAGCGGGAGCGCACAGCGCGCTTGGAGGATTGGAGGACTGCGGTTACGGGAGACCCAATAATTGCATGAGTGCATCTACCATATCACACAAGGTCTTTCTTTATGTGCCATATAGAAATTCGTCCGAAATATCCAGTACAGGTTATACCGTGACAAGAACCCAGATGCGGCGTGCCATGTCTTTATTTGGAAGCCAAATAGAGCTTAAAGTTACTTAATTCGAAATATTTACATGCTGTGCCACGCCAGCCCGCACCGCCGGCGCGCGTCACACCCCGTGACTTCGGGTTCCATCCGCTTCGAGCGAAAAGCCGCACAGCCACGATGGCACGCCCACCCGCCGTTCGACACGCTTGAAGTTCGATCGAACGGTGGCGAATCCAGCGTGCAGAAATCGGATCTGGACGGATGGACGGCAAGGCGTGACGTCGACCGCGACCTATCGTCGTTTGAAGACCTCGCTGTGAGCTTCAATTCCGGTCGAACGGGGCACGGTGACCCGCGCTACTAGCACCAGATCGGACGACGACGACAGTGTGTTTCGGCTACGACAAAGGGATCGGTGGCGTGATATAAAACGATACGGAACGCTGAGCGATCCTGGATTAGACTCGGAGGCAATGCAGTAGGTACTACGAAACATCAAGTACGAGCATGTGTGTCAGGATCACCAGAAACCGCGGCCGGATGGTCAATGGATAAAAGCGTTGGTTGCTAGAATGAGAAAAGCACAACGTTAGAGGAAGAAAGAAAAGAAGCGGATCGACTACGGTATCCGACAGATGACAAAGAAAGACTCAGGCCGTTCGTGAGTGCACAGGCCTTAGGGGTCAATCACAGCCGTGACAATGTGAGCAGTTGCCAAGGTAAGGGGTGCGACCCGTCGATGACCGATGAGCGCGATGGTAAATGTTTGTATGCACGGAGAAGTATGACGGATGATTCCAGAAAGACCGTGACGAAGAAAATAAGCTCGAAGAGAACACAAACCGGTGGGTGCGTTGGTCCGTTGGGTCCTTAAGACTCGGACTCTGCCAACCCAGGCTCCGAGTCTGAGTCGGGGTGGTCAACGCCTTGCGACGCCCGTGCCTCGCAGTCTCCACGCAATTTGCGGGTGATGTTGATCGCACGAAGAAGTGCGCAATGTCCCTGCTGGGCTTCAGGGTATGCAACAAGGAAGCGAGCCTCGTCCGAGTCGAATCTACAATGTCCAGTAAGTCCTAGAACGGCGTGATGGCATTAGATGTGGTAGGTGCACTCACCTCTCGATGGATTCGAGCGCGATCACGGACCGCTGTTGATACTTGGCTGCAAAAAGCCAGTTGCCGCCCTTGGTCCACTGTGGGGGCCAGTCTTTGAGTGGGGTGTCGAGCCCGAGTGCTGGGTCACATTCGGTCCAGTGCTTGACAATGTCTTGCCACGACTGGCTCTTGGGGCGACGGGACCAGTCACGATTGCGGATGGGGACATCCAGTATGACAAGACCAGGAGTGGGGAGCAAGTCACGGGTGCCGGTGCTACTAGGTACCAGCAGCCTGAGTACCCATAGCACCTTGGGCCAGGCCATTCCTTGTCGCAGCATTTTGGTGAGCCAATGCTGATGAGAGAGGTGGAACCTTGATTGTGAGCCATGTCACAGCTGTGGTTGGCTTGACCTGCAACATGGCAATGCTGGGAGCGCTCAGGCTTGCAGCTGTCATCACTGGCATGCCAGTCGCAGGCCCAGCCTGAGGCCTGTTTGAGACAATGTTGGTCAGCTTGCAGATGGCCCTATGGACACTGATCATCTGAGTTCTCAGATTGGAAACACAGCTGTCAAATGAATCCATCATCAACCAGACATCCTCCACCAAGACTGGCTGAATGAGAGTGGCCTCTCCCATCAAGGACCCGTTGACATTCAAGTGAACAAGTGAAGTGGGAGTGAGTGCATCACTGTAATCCATCTCGTAACTGTGAAGCTCATCAAGGAGTTATCATTTGAGTATGTCCTGCTGTAAATATCATGAGAAGTGATCAGCACTGTGAGATGATCCATTTTTTGAGATTAAACCCAAAGTCGCAGGTATGAAAGGGAGGACATGTGGGAATCTACTCACATGTAGGTGGAAAAACCAGTAGGTGATAATCAAGCTATAAGAGCCTTCAACTAGAGAGTCAAGGGTAGTAGTTGAGTGGTGTTGTGGAACAGCTCTGAGATGAGGTGGCTCAGTGATGGAAATCACTGTATATGACTCTAAAGAAAAGGAAAAGGATGACCAGAAGGGCCATCCTTATATATGTCTACAGCAGTGGCTGTACCTATGAATTAGACCATGTCAGATATAAATACTGACCAATGGCATGAAGGTGGCTATGGTATCTATAGTAAGAACCAATAGTATAAAAGACTTATCCGGAGTCTATAAAGACATCCAATGGCATATGTACTGTAAGTCGCTCTTATCTATGACATCATCTGAAGTAATATGACATCACAATGAATAGCATAAAGGCCTCAATGTCATGTGTGATGACAAAGTGGTCTAGATCCTATATGTAAGTGAATATGTCAGCAGGTCTAGTCTCTGATTATGTACACAAGTAAATGTGTGTCATGCAATCAGGTGATATGTCATATGACAGGCCTAGAATCTTGGTTTTGTAATATGAAATGTTAAATGCAAATACCAAGATTCTCAACACCATTGAATTGTCCTTACATGCTCATTTTCTGCCCAACCACCCTACCACTGCATCTTTGCCAATGTCCATTGCTCTCCAATTGGAGCAAACATGAAGTGGTATTGGGCACCACCTCATTGAAAGCAATGGGTTGAAAAAGAACCATGAATGCCAGAGCTTGTGGTCACCTCATTAATCCACGTCTGAACAGTGTTGTAGGAGAGTGGCTCATAAGGCTGCACAATGCCATTTGCACCCATTGAAGGGAATATGCAGTCATCCACTTCCAGTTCATGCCCATAGTGATAGATCTCTAACCACTGCATCCAGACAGAGAGCCAGAAGAAACTGTTTGAGACAGGCAGCTGAGGCTGAGGATATAGCTGATAGCGGTTTTCTAGACCATGACCAGTTGGTGATTAATAATGAGATGCCAATGGAATCTCACTGGCATGCACCCTTCAGATCAATTTCACCCTTGTTGAGATTTTGCTGCCACCCCTTCTGATTGATGAAATGGATCTCAAAATGTACCTTCAGGTCACTTTGGACAAGCTCCTATTTGAGAAGGTATTTCCTCATGACATTGTTAATGGCAGCAGGGTCTGATATCATGATGTGCTTTCATTGCACTTTCAGCTCAAAGCATCTGTAATGAGACATATAAGTTTTGTCAAGCTCAATATGTCTAAGTCTTTTGAGCAGGAACTTGCCTTGTCCATAGTGTCCATGCTGTGACTTTGAATGCAATACTTTCAAGCTGTTGGGTGATGAATTTGTGTTCCTTCAAATTGACTTCCAATGTGGGTTGCATAGCACAACCCACTGACATGTCGTCAAACACACATTCCAGTGCATGGAGTGCCATCTCTAGCATTGGACATGTTTCAAGGGACCATGACAGCATCCATTCCATATGAGCCTTTGCCATCAGAAGTGAGTGGATCTGATTGACATCCTCCAAGTTTGCCTTATGCTTTAGTGATTGCATAACATCGTCCACCTCCACTGACTTTGCTGGATTGCTAATCCACTGCTGGCTAATAGGATCTGACTGCCATTTGCCATGGTATTGTCCATCATCACTGCCAGTAAGATAACAGGTCCATTTGTAATCAGCATGGTGACAGTACAAGTAAGTGGGGCTACGCATGCTCTGTTCCAAAGGTCTTTGAATGCAGCTTTAATTCCCTCCACTAAATTCCTCCCAATGTTCTGATGAAATTCTTTGTATGTCAAAAACAAGGAAAGTGCCTTGCTGTCATATCCCAAATCTTCGCCAAGTCCAACTCCGGTTCTCTGGTCATTCCTCTGATCTCTTCTCAACAACTCCGGTGCATTCTCGTGCACTCCGTACTTCTGTTCTTCCGGACATTCTCTCTTTAGTATGTTCCATTCTTATGCTATTCTCCATTCTGATTTGTAATGCCTCCGAATACCAGTGCTCGCTTAGTAGCACTGCTCCGGCTATGTTTCTCCTGTCTCCGTTCCACTTACCAATCTCTTAGTAAACTCCGTTACTAATCCGTCTCCGTCCTCCGTATATAAACCCGTAGTTTGTCCTCTTTGTACTTTAGTCGAATATCGAATTGAGTTACCTCTCAATCAAGTCCTCATCAATCCTCTGACTCAACTCCGAGTCTCTCCTGATCCTTTCTCTTTGGATCACCCTCCGGTACTTAGATCCTTCACGGTTCTTCGTACAACTCCGACCTCCGCAAATTCGGGACACGCGGATTCAGTAAGGGCACAGCACATAAGCTGAAGCCAAGTCCCGTCTGACTGCATCGTTCCGGAGTTCGTTCCGGAGCATCGGACCAGTCTCTAACACTCACTGATCTTGAGGAGGAACTTGACCTTGACACCACCCTTCTTACTGAAGAAGAATGAAGGGAAGACCTCAACTTAGCTCACACTTTGTCTGCCACCTTGAACATCCCACGAGTACCTACACCCCCATCGCCAACCCCAGTCGCCCCTTGTACCAACCTCTTCACACTACCCCCATCCTTGTCACCAGTAACTCCAACCATGTCCAACGCCACTCCTGCCACTAAGCCCACCGAACTCTGCATCGGAACTCCTGAATCCTTCAGTGGAAACCCAGCCAAAGCCATGATCTGGCTTGACACTGTAGTCTTTTACCTCATGGTCAATGACAAAGTATACGACTCCGAAGCCAAACATGTTGCCTTCGCCCTATCCTACAGTATATGACGAAAGGAACTGCCATTACTTGGGCAGCCACCTATCGCCAGAAAGCATTGAGCGCAACACCGCCGGACTTAGGAACCTTCACCGACTTTCGAGCTGTGTTTAAAACTGTGTTCAAAAGAAAGGACACCGCCGAGAAAGCCATCACCTGGCTCACCACCTACTGCATGCCTGAAAACGGCAACCTCTTGGAATACATTGCCAACTTCCAGAACAACGTTATCATCTCCGGAATTACCGAAGATAGTGTCTTAAGATCATTCTTTGGAGCAGGACTTCCCATCTCTATGTCCGAAAAGATCAGCGAATCAAGCAAAGATACCAAGACCATTGATGACTGGTACAAACGGGCACAAGAAGTCCAAACCAGATGAGATATTGCCAAAGCTTTCACCCAACAACACCGTAGCAAGGTCACTACCCAGACCTACACCTCTTCGTCCCCAAAAACTCAGACCAAAACCTGTGACCCTGATGCCATGGATGTTGATGCCATTCGCGTCTCCAAACTCACTCCAGAAGAACGCAAATGATGCCGTGACAAAGGACTCTGCTTCCACTGCAGGAAACCTGGACATATGGGCGGGGAATGCCCCAACTTTGCCAAGAAAGAACCCACCGTCAAAGCAACCATCAAAGAGGATGAAATCCCTAACCTCATGGATATTGATGACGATGAAGAAACTGTTCGAAGGGTAGCTTTCACCCCTTCGGATTTTTAAAGAGGGGAACTTGATCAACGCAAGTCTCCCCTACCCTTAGATGTGATGCTGTACATGTACAATCTTTGACCAAATCTATGCAAATCCCTGTCCAGATTGTCGTCCCATTGCATACCCTGCAAACCGTCGAAATCTGTGCCCTAGTCGATAGCGGAGCTGACATCTCCTGCATTGACCGACAATTCATGCAAAAACATGGATTACCCACCACCAAACTCACAAAACCCATCCGCGTACAAAACACTGATTCTTCCTTCAACAACTGTGGAGAAATTTGGTACACCTGCGATCTCTTCCTCGTCATCGAAGGCATCACCCAACGAACCACCTTTTACGTCATGTCCTGTGGACGTGACAATATCATACTCGGACTTCCCTGGCTCAAAAAGACCAACCCAATGGTTGACTGGGCAAGCTGTACTCTTTCCCTTGACGAATCCCTTGATGAATCCAAAGATCTCTTCCATTCTCACATGGAAGATACCAAATGACATGACGCCTTTTATAAAAAGGCATCCTTTCCCCCGCCAAAACACGTTCATGTTAACACCGCTATAG
>JBBPLF010001298.1:0-10148 GCA_038089615.1 Aureoboletus auriporus
CTCAATTCTTTGCAGTTTTATGGTCTTGATCCTCCTGACATCATCTTTCAGCAGGACAATGACCCCAAACATACATGCAAGAAGGTGAAGAATTGGCTTCAAGAGCAGGATTTTCATACTATGGTGTGGCCTGCACAGTCTCCTGACCTCAACTCCATTGAGCACCTCTGGGGTTACCTCAAAAGAAGACTAGCAGATCATGAATCCTCTCCTAAGGAAATTCATGAATTGTGGGAAAGAGTTCAGGTTGATTGGAAGGGGATACCTGTTGAGGAGTGTCAAAAGTTGATAGAAGTATACCTAGAAGGACTGAAGCAGTTATCAAGGCAAAGGGAGGCTATACCAAGTATTAATATATCATGGAAAGTAAAAGGTGCAAAACCATTGCAATGGTATTGGTGTTTTGAAATGGATGTATCTTTGCAGTATGCAGGTAAAGTCACATGACCCTGGGGACAAAGTTGTAGCCAGGAGTTTGCACTTTATTTGTTCCCACCAAAGCAAAGTGATATTCCCACAATTGATTGCAAGATGCTTCATGCCTTGGTTAGAGGTTAGGCATTGCAATGGTTTTGCTCATCACTGTAGGTCAATAGCTTGAGTGATAACGGAGTTCATGGTTCCATCAAAAAGACAGAGTTGCAATGGAGGGACAGAGTAGGTGGAAAGACTGTGTTTATTGACAAATGTTGTATCTATGAAACAATTGGAGGATCCTGAATCTACAAGCACAGAGAAAGCAGGAATGTCATGTGAAATGATTGAGATGGAGGGCATAAGCGATTTCAGATCTAAGAGAGCAGATGCATTGAGATGGATCTCCTTAGGTGCACAGTTAGGTTCAATGCAACCTCCTTCCTGTGTGGAGTCACTAAGGTTGCAGACTATTTTTTGTCTCTGAGGAGACCTTCAGTTTGGCTTCTGGAGTTGCAGTAGAAACTGCACAGGCCTTCAAAGCCTTGGAACTAGACTTTGAACAATTATTAGCCATATGGCCAGCATGACCACAGAACATGCACAGTTTGTTGTTGAACCTGTGCTTTTGTTCTTCTGCAGTGAGCTTGCCATCTTTTCCTAGCTTTGAAGAAAGATCTGGTTTGGATGAGGAGGTGGAGTTGGTGGTCTGGCCTTTGGACTTCTTGGAGTCCTCATGACCACCAGAGTTAGACACAGATGTGGAGGATACAGAGGCAGAGGGTTTGTCGGACTTGTTGGAAGAGGACAGATTGGAGGGCTTAGTCTGACAACTGATCTCTGACTTGCATTCCAAGTAATGCATGTCAATCGTCTGGGCAAGGTTACAGAGCTTGGAGAGGGTAGAGGGCTTCCCAATATGAGAGATCTCATCTTTGATGCGATCCAGGAGGCTGTTATAGAAATGATGCCAGAGGGCACCTTCTCCATAATCACAGACTTGAGAAGTGATATAGTTGAATTCAACCACATACTTGTTGATCCATTGACCATCTTTCATGGACAGATGGTCCAGTTGATGTTCCACATCTCTGATGGGGTTGTGCGGACTGAAATTGGTATGGAGTTCAAGGACGAACTCCTTATAGTCATCCATTCAGAGAGGGCGGCTGTCCAGCCCATCCATCTGGAGGAGGTCAGGCTCAAACCATTCCAGGGCCATGCCCTTCAGGTAAGACTGCACAAAGGTAACTTTGGCACAGTCTGTTCTAAAGGCCTTCAGCTGGTCCTGGAAGTTGAGTTCACATTGGACCAAGAAGACCCAGAGTTTGTGGGGATCCATCCCGTCAAACTGATCTGGTTCTCGGACCTTGATGCATGGAGAGGACTTGGAGGACTTCCAAGAGGAACGAGCAAGCTGCTGGATTATGTATGCTGACAAGTTGAGTAAGTGCATCCTGTGGAACATACTTGCTCTTGGAGTCTTTGGAGAAGAGGTGGTTGGGGGGGGTGATTTGAGTCGTCATCTGATGGCTTATCTCTGGGAAAGTCTGGGTCATCCAGAGGTGGGTTGTTGTTTGCGGGGGTGAGGAATGTTGCTTCATGCTGACTCAAGTGATGACTGGCAGACTCACCATCACCACCTCCAAGCACAGCGGGGACAATTCTCACTCTGGGGGTAGGGGAATCAGGTGGACCTTGTGAAATGGAGGGTGGAGGAACACATCGCACAAAGAAACCACAGAAGTCTTCAATTGCTTTGGGATCTCAGTGATTGTTACTGAACAAGAATTGTTACAGTTTTCCCTTATGACCTGTCTTTTCCTTATGTTTATGGACTCATTGTATCTCCTCACATCTTCTCCAAACACTTGTCCTCTTCCCCTTGCTAACTTTCTTATTTTTCTGCTCCAGAACCCTTCAAAACCACATTTACCTTTTTGTCTTCAACCAAAACCACAGGACCTTACTGGAACCCTTTGGAACCATGTTTACCTTTTTGTCTTCGACTGGAACCACAGGAACTTACCAGAACCCTTCGGAACCACATTTTATTACATAATGGACTACTTCCTCCTTGGCATCGCTCTTCTTATGTGATGCCTCGTGTTCCATTACTCACCCATCCTATTACTATGGTACTGTGGACCCAGCCATGCGCAGCTACATCGCCTTACTGCGGATGCAGCATGCATAGGTATATGTAGCACTTACCTAGTATAAGTAGTCATCGTCTCTGTCTTGTATTTCCCCAGCTAGTTCTATGCAATTCAGTGTTGTTACTTAGCGCTCCATGAGCCCCAAGTGTGTGCATTGGGTAGTGAGACTTTATTGTTTCACCAACAAAAAATCTTTGTACTATTTCAATTATACGCTGTGCTACGTTCTAATGCCCAGCGTTAACAAAAGAACTAGCTCTTCAACTTCATCTCTGTCACCTGACAGAAAGATCTACCCACCATTTCTGGACAAGGTTCATGACAAGAATGGATCATACATCCTCCCTCTGATTCTTCTGATGACACCTCAACGCTGTATATACTCTTTGCTCTCCCTGCACCAATCCTGACATAACAATGTCAGATCCAGGAAACAAAGACACTGAACTTAAGGCTGGACTGCCCGTGGATTTCTCTGGGGATCCAAAGGATGCAATACAATGGAGGATGGCCATGACTGCCTACTTCAACATGAATAAGAAATTCTACAACAAAAATGCTAAGGTCTTAACTACTCTTGCAAAAATGAGCAAGGGTCAAAGAAGCACCTTCTCCAAATCAATCTATGTCCAACTCGCCCACAACATGTTGAAAGACCTCATATGTATTTGAGCAACTCATGGACAAATTCAAGAAGACCTTCTTCCCCTTTGACTACAAGAACCAAGCAAGAGACCAATTAGACAAGCTGAAACAACAAGGAAAGGATAATGTTGGATACACCAACTACATCACTGCCTTTCAGGCTGCAGTGGCCATAGCAGGAATAGACAATGAATTAACCAAGGTGAATTACCTCTTGAAAGGACTAGATCCAGAAATCTCCACCAAAATCCTATCCATTAATCCCCTCCCCAATAAACTCTCGGAATGGCTCAGACTTTTGGGAGTTTTCCACGCCCAAAACAAGTGGATAGAGGACTTACAAAAAGGACAAAGGGTGGACTTCCTACCCAAAGGAAGATCTTCCAGAGACCCCAATGCCATGGATGTCGACACAGTCCACATCAACTCCACCAGACTTTCATCTATAGAGAAGGTGGAACACATGAGGAACAACAAGTGTTTCATATGCCACCGGGTAGGGTGCAACACCAGAAACCACCCCCGAGACAAATGTCCAGAAGGACAAGGAAAGAGCAACAACTGGGCCCCTCCTCACCCACAGAGAAACCTTGCCAGAAATGAGCATGTCAGGAAGACTAAGTTCAAAGAATACCAGGACACCCTTAAAGAGAGAGGTGTTACTAAGGAGGAACTCGTATGCACACTCAACATCCTCTATGACATTGACAAGCAAGAAACCATTGCCACAACCTGGGTCAAAGAAGAAGAAATCCCAAAGAAGGATTTTTAGACAGGAGGAAAGGATTGATGCTCTCCCATCCTGAAGTAATAGCACCAGTATTCTTGTCTGATCCAAACATTGAATCTATGTAAATCCCCATCTGTCAGAACTATATGGATGGATGTAACTCCGGCGAAGTCTGGAGTGGAGTCTCGGCAGGACTTGGCTTCAGTGTATATGCTGCGCCCTTACTGAACCCGGAGGTCCCAAATTTGTCAAAGGTCAGAGGTTGGATGTCACAAGAACTGTTAGGCTCAAGTGGAACAAAGGAGGAGACGGAGGTGGAGATCAGATGGTGACCAGAAGGTCAGAGTGAGGAGAGGAAGGTGGTTTGATTCAGTATTCAATTTGATATTTGACTGAGGTTACAAAGGGAGTACAGAGGGGTTTATATACGGAGGGCGGAAGGGTATAAGATACAGAATCACATAAATATCTTGGAGGTAGGTACAGAGCGAGAATGAATAAGGGTCGGAATGACAGACGGAGAATGAAACAGGGAAAAGTGACAGTCAGGGAAACTAGGGATGAGTGACAGAAGTAAAATGGAGTATGTATGAGATGACATCGGAAGAGTATAAAAGTATAAATGAAAGGGTCTGGAGAACGGAGATACCTGAGTGTGCGAGATTGTGCTGGAGTTGTTGCAGGATATCTGGAGTTGCATCACGGTGACCGGAGTTGGACTTGGATGAAATCTGGGATATGACACCATCTCACTATTTGAACAAGAAAACGACCAAATTGTTGACACATTTGCCCTTGTAGACTGCAAAGCAAGTGGAGACTTCATAGATTGTGATCTAGTGAAGAAGAAAGGATATAAACAGATATGACTGGACAAACCAAAGAAAGCATAAAACATGGATGGATCTCCAAACCAGGGAGGAATAATCTGCCACAAGGTCTCCCTTACGATCCAAATCAGAGAAGTAAATGAGAAAAGAGACTTTTTTGTCATCAATTGTGGGAAGGAAAACCTGATTCTCAGAATAACCTGGCTCTGAGAGACCAACCCTATAATAAACTGGACTACTGGAGAAGTAACCCTCCCAGATAAACCCAAAATCCCTCAACACAACTCCCCTAAAGCAGTATGCCAAAGATATCTAGTCCGATACCTAGAGTTGGACCCAGATGAGAAGATAGCCAAACTGTGGAAAAAGAGAATCGTTAAAAAAATAGAAACCCTCATTAGAAAAACCACGCTCGCCACCAAACTTGCAGTAAAGGAGCCCCACAAAGAAGAACCACTTCCCCTTGAATACAAAGACTTCACTGATGTCTTCTCTGAACAAGAAGGAGATAAACTACCACCCTCTTGACCATTCAATCATGGCATAAACCTCGACAGAACCTTTGTCCCCAAAGTAGCAAAGGTATACCCCCTGAATCCCAAGGAGAAAGAAGCTTGTAAAGATTTCATCAATAAACATCTGAAATCTGGGAAAATAGTTCCATCCAAATCCCCACAAGCATCCCCCTTCTTCTTCATACCAAAGAAGGACAGATCAGTCTGACTGTGCCAGGACTACTGATACCTGAACTCCCATACCACCAAGAATGCTTACCCACTTCTGCTCATCTCCGACCTCGTTGATCAGCTCAAAGGATCATCCATTTTCACCAAAATGGACATATGATGGGGGTACAACAACATCCTCATCAAACCTCAAGACAGGTGGAAAGCTGCATTCATAACCCCCATGGGTCTTTTCAAACCAACTGTAATGTTCTTCAACATGTGCAACTCCCCAGCTACATTCCAAGCCTTGATGAACCATATCTTTGCAAATCTTATAGCAGAAGGATGGCTAATCATCTATATGGATGACATCCTCATCCATTCCAACAACCCCACCATACACCAGGAAAGGACTCATCGAGTCCTCCAGCAACTCAGGGAACACTGATTATTGCTGAAACTGAAAAAGTGTTTCTTCAACAAAGAAGAAGTGGAATACCTTGGAATGATCATCTGAGCAGACCAGATCCAAATGGACCCAGTAAAACTACAAGCCATCCATGAATGGCAACCCCCCAGATCAGTCAAAGCAGTCCGATCGTTCATCAGATTCTGCAACTTCTACCAGAAGTTCATCCCAAACTTCTCTACCAAAGCAGGACCCCTACACAACTTAACCAAGAAGGGAGCCAAGTGGGAATGGACCAAGGAATGTGACGACACTTTCCTGGTCAGCAAACAGACATTCACCCAAAAACCAGTCCTCCAAATGCCAGAGGTTACAAAATCCTTCACCATTATGATGGATGCCTCTTTAACAGCCATAGGAGCCATCCTCATGCAGGAAGACAGCAACAGCAATCTACACCCCTGTGCATATCTCTCAAAAACCCTCTCCCCTGCTGAACAAAACTACAACATCTACAACTGAAAACTTCTGGGAGTAATCCGTGCCCTAGAGGAATGGAAACATTACCTACAAGGAACTGGACTCCCAGTGACAGTCATTACCAATCACAAAAACCTCATCTACTTTAAAGAACCACAGAAACTATCCAGAAGACAGGCATGGTGGATGCTATTTCTCCAAGACTTCGACCTCTCCTTCTTCCCAGTACCAGGAACACAGATGAGACCTGCTGATGCACTATCTCGATGAGACACCACAGACACCTCTCAAGACAACCAAGAAGTTGTCCTCCTACCCAAGGATATCTTTGTCCAAGCCCTCAACTTCACCCTCGCCGAGAAAATTGCCAAATCTACCCTGACTGACCCCTTGGTGGTCACTGCCCTCAAAGTCCTAGACAAAGGCACCTCTTTGATCACTAAATCCAAACCCCAAGACTGGGAATATAACAAAGGAATGCTGTACTATAAGCATTGCCTATACATTCCAGAACCAGCATAACAAGGGCTTGTCCACCTCACCCATGAAAGCGACCATGGAGGCTATGGAGGAATTTTCCGCACTACCAACCTCATGCAACAAGATTATTGGTGGCTTGGGATGACCACCTTCATCTGCAAATTCATCCAAGGATGCACGACTTGCCAAGCCAATAAAGTAAACACACATCCCACTGTACCAGCATTGACACCACTCCTTTCTGCCTGTACTCACCCCTTCCAACAGGTATCCATTGACCTCATCACTGATCTCCCAACATCCAACACTTACAATTCTATCATGGTCAACCATGGCCTTACAAAGGGGGTAATTCTCACCCCTTGCCACAAAACCATCGATACAGCGGGAGTAGCCCAACTTTTCTTCACATAAGTATTCCAACACTATGGATTACACAACCATTGCATATCAGACAGGGGACCACAGTTCACATCTTCCTTCACCTGAGAACTCTCCAGACTCCTGAAATATGATCTAAAACTCTCATTTGCATACCACCCTGAAACAGATGGAGAAATTGAACAAGTAAACCAGGAGCTTGAAACCTACCTATGCATATACTGTAATGGACACCCAGAACAATGGGCAGAACTACTTCCCATGGCAGAATTTTCCCACAATTCTGCCATCCACTCATCTACCCAAAAATCCCCTTTCTCCCTCATCCTAGGATATGAACCCCGCTCTTATCCTCCAATTGGAAAAATGTTCCTCCCCACCCTGGAAACATGGCTGTCCGAGCTAGAAGAAGCCCAATGGGAAGCCCTTGCTGCACACAAAAAAAACCAATGGATCATGAAGGAATGAACTTCATCAAAGTTCTGCCCCTGGGAAGTCAGAGACAAAGTATGGCTAGATGGAAGGAACCTTCAACTGTGATACATATCAAGAAAACTATCCCCTAAATGAGAAGGACCATTCAAAATCACACAGGTTATCTCCCCTGTGTCATACCACCTCAAACTGCCCATGACCTGGAAGATACATGATGTCTTCCACGTCTCTCTCCTATCCCCTTATCGAGAAACTGCAGAACATGGCCCCAACTTCTCTGATCCACCACCCAAGTTGATCAGCTGAGAAGAAGAATATGAAATAGACACCATCCTGTCACACAGAGGAACACAAGGATGAAGGCAATATCTTGTATCCTGGAAAGGATACTCCACAGCAGAAAACACATGGGAACCAGAGGGAAACCTCAAACATGCACAAATCCTCCTGGATGAATATAAGTCCTCTCAACCCAAAGACGTTCCCCAGTAAATGCTCAGGAGAAGAAACTTTGAATTCCAACCTGGTCTCCCTTTTTACAAGTTCTTCTTCCTCTACCATAATGACCTCCCACTGTCTCATCCCCTCGAACACCAATGTTTCTGTAACAAGAAGTACAACAACTGTCCCTGGCACTACAAATCATGACCCAGCAAACCATCTCCTCACCCAATTGCATCATGGCCCAAAACAATCATCTCTAGCTACTCTACCCCTATGTTGTCTACTCAAATCATTTACCAGTTTGTCTGCAGAGAATTCTCTTTGCCTCCATCCTTACCACCCCTGCTCTCTTCTTGTGCATGGAGCTAGACCTATGCTATAACTACAATAAGAAAACCAAAGACCTATGCACTCTCTTCTGAACCTACCAACTCATCCACCTTGCCACCCACCAACTCGTTCCCCATGACTCCCCAGAACAGTTCATTTCCACTATGCAAACAGGAGTAGACAAGGCTTGCTCCCTCATCCTTGATCTCCTTTATGAAGAAGGATTTGGACACCTAGTAGATCGCATCAACAAAAACCTGCTCCAACCCATTGTGGAGCCATTCTTCAACATCATGAGCATCCACGAGTACAGGACCTATGTAGGAGATGCCCCATGTGACATACCATTTGACCTCCACCTTGACACACCTGTGTCCATCAAAAGGACCCCTTCTCCTGTCCTCCTTGTTCCCCCTCCTTGTTCCCCAAAATGAACCTACTTTCCTGCTCCGCTGTCCATCCCTGAATCTCCAAAGATCAACACACATGCCCCCACTTCCTCCAACTTTTCGGAAGACTCTCCAATCACCACCCATTTACCTACCTCTGTCCCTGAGGACATGCAATGAGGAGCTCTCACTCATCATGAGAGCCTGTTACCTATGAGACTTTCCCAAGCAACTCTGAAGACTATGGGAGATACCCTTCACCCCCTACTCCATTCCTTTTGAGAAACTAGATCAATATCCCTGGATGGAACAGGCATCTCCTGAGATCCTATCAATGTCGATACCTCCAACATCCCAGCACGTCCCCCAAAGAAACGCCTCCACTGTCACCAATGCAGAAAAGCAGATCATGTCCGGATCTTTTGCAGGAAGTACATCTGCCCCTGGTGCCACAAATGTGCCCCAGGGCATGTTCAGGCTAAATGCCACCAACGACAATGTGGAGAGTGCAATGAGTATGGACACATCCATGCCCATTGCCCAGTTTACAATGGGCTCGACCATGATGATGGCTTTCTCAATGGGGACATTGATTTCACCAACTATGAGGTCAATGAGGGAGATGTTACAATTTTCCCTTATAACCTTTCTTTTCCTTATGTCTATGGACTTATCATCTCTCCTCGTATCTTCGCCAGACATCTATCTTCTCCATTCTAACTAGGATCTTTTATTCCTCCTGATGAACACACTGGTCATGCTCGATGAACATGTAGCATCACACCTGACGAACATGCCAAGTTACGGTACACTTTCCAGTTACAGTACATTTCTTTCTTACATAACGGACTAAATCCTCTCCTTGTCATCATTCTCCTTATATGATGACTCGTGTTCCTTTACCCATTCAGATACATAGCCCATACTGCGCACATCGCCCTACGCAGTGCACAGTTACATAGCCAATACTGTGCACACTGGATTGCGCAGTACCACACATCATATAAGTAGCTACCAGACTTCGCCTGTATTTCCCCAGCTAGTTCTACACAATCCAGCGTTGTTACTTAGCACATCCACAAGCCCCAAGTGTGTGCATTGGGTAGTGAGACACCTCTTCTCTTTGCTTCACCCACAACAAGTCTCCGAACTACTTCGAGTGTTCGCTGTGCTACGTTCCGACACCCAGCGTTAACAGGAGATATCTATAAGTAGTCATTGTCTCTGTTTTGTATTTCCCCAGCTAGTTCTACGCAATTCAGCATTGTTACTTAGCACTCCACGAGCCCCAAGTGTGCACATTGGGTAGTGAGACTTTATTGCTTTGCCCACAAAAAGTCTTTGTACTACTTTG
>JBBPLF010001299.1:0-10148 GCA_038089615.1 Aureoboletus auriporus
CCCTCGGATCCCTTAGTCCTTACCGCCCTTAAAGCATTAAATGAAGGCACCCCTTTGCTTTCCAAATCTTCACCCCACGACTGGGACTATACCAAGGGCATGTTACACTTTAAACACCGACTCTACATCCCAGAACCTGCACGACAGGGGCTCGTCTGACTCATCCACGAAAGCGACCATGGTGGACATGGGGGAATCTTTTGTACCACCAACCTCCTCCAATGTGATTATTGGTGGCCGGGTATGACCACCTTCATCCGAAAATTCGTCCACGGATGCGCAGTCTGCCAGGCTAACAAAACCAATACTCACCCTACCTCCCCTGCGTTGACACCTCTCCCCTCCACCTGCACTCGCCCTTTCCAACAAGTTTCTGTTGATCTCATCACCGACCTCCCGACCTCCCTCACCTATGATTCTATCATGGTCGTGGTCGACCATGGTCTTACAAAGGGAGTAATCCTCATCCCTTGCCATAAAACCATCGACACTGCCGGAGTAGCCCAATTATTTTTCATTAGCGTATTTCGACATTATGGACTCCATGACCACTGCATATCCGACAGAGGACCCCAATTTGCATCCGCCTTCGCACGGGAACTCGCTAGACTCCTAAAATACGACCTAAAACTATCATCTGCATATCACCCCCAAACTGATGGAGAAACTGAACGAGTAAATCAAGAACTCGAAATTGCCGGAGAGTCACAGGGAAGCGGTGACGGGTCTCGCTGAGGCGGCCACGGAGGCGACAGCGGAAGGGGACAGTTTATACTCTCATGTCTAGGAGTATACGGAACTTGGACATGCCTCTGAGCTTGTTCAAGATTTTCACCTTCATTATCCAGAGAAGTCTGGACCTCACAACTCCTGATTTCTTTTTCGCGAACACTTTTTATTGTTCAACAAAAAACATTTTTACACTACTCTACTATCCCAGCCTGCCTTGCAAACTTCACATCGTCCTTGTACTTCTCTGCTGAGGCCTCTGACCTTTCTTTCTCCAACTCCATAATTTTGTCCTCATCCATCTTCCCACCACCCTCTGACTTGTCCTCCAACTCCGAAACCCCTCTGTACATTTCCTCCACCTTCAACTCCATGAGGTGCTCTACGAGCATGTTCAGCCTGTCCAGGCGCCTCGCCAGACTCTTCACCACCTCCGTCAGGGTGTTGACACCCCGATCCTCCATCTTGGACCTGCTGGTCCCTGCCTCTGCCAACCTCTCTGTTTTCATTGTCACATTCCTCTTCCTCTTCTTCAGCTTCTCTGTTGCCTCCTCCGAGATGACCTCTGCACCGCACTTAACCTTTGTCACCTGGCATGGCTTGCATGTGGTGGATTTTCTACCTCCGGGCATGCACTTGTACCCCTGGTCCACACACCAAGGGCATGCCATGTCCTCCGTGTTGTCCCGGACCCACTTCTTCCCCTTGTCCGAGGGTCCAGCCTCCGCGCTCTGTTGCGCTCAGACCTGCTCCGCCTAAAGTTTGTCAGCGATGACAAATACTGAGCAATGTATGACTTACCCATTTCTTGGCTGCCTCTTTGGCCTCTTTGCAGCGCCGTTCCTTTGCCGCCTCCTTCTCTGCCTTCCTCCGTGCCTTCTCCGCTGCCTTCTTCTCCATGCGCCTCCTCCAACGCTCATCAAACTTCGCCTTGCAAACAGCATCATTGTCGTTGTCATCCTCGGCAAGCTGAGCCTCGGACCAGGACTTGATGTCGTTCTCAATGATGTCAGACATGCTGATGGTGATGGTTGGAAGTTAAGGAGTTGACCATCCTCCAACTTGGACTTTATAGGCCTCCACTTACATAACTCCACTTCGAACTCCATATTGTCCTTCGCCTAGAAGGCCTTCAAGGGTTCAGGCCTAAGAGGGGGATACTGTCATATCCCAAATCTTCACCAAGTCCAACTCTGGTTCTCTGGTCGCTCCTTTGATCAGTCCTCAACAACTCCAGTGCATTCTTGCGCACTCCGTACTTCTGTTCCTCCAGACTTCTCTCTTTAGTATAGTTTCATTCTTATGCTGTTCTCTATTTCTGATTTGTAATACCTCCGAATACTGGTGCTTGCTTAGTAGCACTGTTCCGGCTATGTTTCTCCCGTCTCCATTCCACTTACCAATCTCTTAGTAAACTCCGTTACTAATCTGTCCCTGTCCTCCGTATATAAACCCATAGTTTGTCCTCTTTGTACTTTAGTTGAATATCGAATTGAGTTACCTCTCAGTCAACTCCCCATCAATCCTCTGACTCAACTCCAAGTCTCTCCTGATCCTGTCTCTTTGGATCACCCTCCAGTACTTAGATCCTTCACAATTCTTTGTACAACTCCGACCTCCGCAAATTTGGGACACGTGGATTCAGTAAGGGCGCAGCACATAAGCTGAAGCCAAGTTCCGTCTGACCGCATCATTCTAGAGTTCGTTCCGGAGCATCGGACCAGTCTCTAACAGCTCAGAGAAACCAATCCCATTATCAACTGGACCACTGGGGAAGTAGACATGCCAAACCACCCAAAAACCAAGCGACATGACTTCCCGAAGGCAGTATGTCAAAGGTAAAAGGTACCTAGTAAGGTACCTAGGGATGGAACCCAACACTCAAATCGCCAGACTATGAAAGAAATGCCTAGATAAACTAGCAGAAAAACACCACTCTGTCGGGAAAACCATCATCACCACGGAAATAGCAGCAAAAGAGGTATCAAAAGAAGTGGAACTCCCAAAAGAATACCAAGATTTTGCTGATGTCTTTGCAGAGAAGGAAGGAGACAAACTCCCCCCATCAAGGTCTTTTGACCATGGAATTGACCTCAATGACTCCTTCCTTCCGAAGGTAGCAAAGATCTACCCCCTCAACCCAAAAGAACAAGAAGCATGCAAAGAGTTCATCAAAGAACACTTAAAAACCAGAAAGATTACCCCGTCGAAATCCCCCCAAGCCTCCCCATTCTTCTTCATGTCAAAAAAGGATGGATTGGTACGACCCTGCCAGGACTACCGATATTTAAACAGCCATACTATCAAGAATGCCTACCCACTCCCCCTCATCTCCAACTTAGTTGACAAACTCAAAGGATCATCTATTTTTATTAAAATGGACATCCAGTGGGGATACAACAATGTCCTCATAAAACCCAAAGATAGATGGAAAGAAGTGTTCGTGACATCCATGGGCCTATTCAAACTGACTGTCATGTTCTTCAGAATGTGCAATTCCCTGGCCACCTTCCAAGCCTTGATGGACTATGCATTCGCTGACCTCATTGCTGAAGGATGGTTAGTCATATACATGGACGACATCCTCATCCACTCTAACGACCCCCTTGTACATAAAGAACGGACTCACAGAGTCCTAGAGAGATTACGAGAACACTGACTCTCTCTCAAATTGAGGAAATGCTTCTTCAACCAGGAAGAAGTAGAATACCTAGGAATGATCATCAGAGCAGGACAAGTCAAAATGGACCCCATCAAATTAGCCACTATCAAAGAATGGGACCACCCAAAGACAGTCAAAGGAATCCAATCTTTCATCGGATTCTGCAACTTCTACCAGAAGTTCATACCAAACTTCTCCCTAAAAGCCAAACCACTACATGACCTGACTAGGAAAGGAGCAAAATGGGAATGGACTCTGGAATGCAACGAAGCATTCTGCTCCATAAAGGAGGCCTTCCTAGAAGGCCCCGTCCTCCAAATGCCCAACATAACAAAACCCTTTTTCATTATGGCTGACACTTCCCTAACTGTTGCGTAGACAAGCTAGATGGATGTTATTCTTACAGGACTTCAACCTCTTCTTCACCCCCGTTCCCAGAACACAGATGGGACCCGCTGACACCCTATCACAACATGATGACATAGACACCTCCCAAGATAACCAAGAAGTTACCCTCCTCCCCAAAGAAGTGTTCATCTGAACACTCGACTTCACCCTCAAAGAAAAGATCACTGAAACCACCCCCTCCAACCCACTTGTCATTACTGCTTTAAAAGCACTCAATGATGGGTCCCCCCTATTGGCTAAATTCCACCCACATGACTGGTAAAAATACAACAACGGGATGCTCTACTACAAACAATGACTATATGTCCCCGAATCAGCATGACACGGGCTAGTCCGACTTATCCACAAAAGCGATCATGGAGGACACGGAGGACAATTCCGCACCCTAAACCTCCTCCAAAGAGATTATTGGTGGCCAGGCATGACAACCTTCTCCCAGAAATTCGTTCAAGGATGTGCCATCTGCCAAGCTAACAAAGTCAACACCCACCCTACCAAACCACCATTAACCCCTTTGCCATCCACCTGCGTATGACCCTTCCAGCAAATCTCGGTTGATCTCATCACGGACCTACCCCTCTCAAATTCATATGATTCCATCATGATCATGGTCAACCATGGCCTTATGAAGGGGGTAATTCTCATCCCTTGTCATAAAAACATTGATGCAGCAGGAGTCGCCCAACTTTTCTTCTCCCACATATTCCGACAATATGGTCTACACAACCACTGCATCTCTGATCGAGGCCCCCAATTTGCATCGGCCTTCACCAGAGAACTCACTCGCCTCCTGAAATACAACCTAAAACTCTCCTCCACATACCACCCCCAAACGGATGGTGAAACCAAACAGGTAAATCAAGAACTAGAAACATACCTAAGGATCTTCTGCAACAGACACCCTGAGATATGGTCTGATTTACTCCCTATGGCCGAGTTCTCCCACAATTCCACAACACACTCCTCCACAAACAAATCCCCATCTTTGCTCATTCTTGGATACGAACCATGTTCCTATCCCCCTATCAGAAAAATATTTCTTCCCACACTAGAAACGTGTCTGACTGAGCTCAAAGAAGCCTGATGGGAAGCCCTTGCTACCCATGAGAAAACCCAATGGATCATGAAAGAACGGATCCTCTCTAAATTCCACCCATGGAAAACAGGAGATAAGGTATGGCTCGAAGGCAGGAACCTATGCCTCCGATACCTATCCAGGAAACTCTCTCCCAGAAGAGAGGATGTTGAATAAGTATCTATCACTGTTCAACATAGTAGACATGACTCACAAGTGTGACTCACACTACTAAATAGTATACTAAAAGTACAGTAATACATTAGGTTACCACATATAGTAGACAGTACATAAGCGAACCTGTAGTATATACATTTGAGCTCAGTATCTGAGTTCTAATAACAACTTGTCCAGTTATCACATCGTGCTGTCAACCTCAACATTTATCCAACTGGTGAGCTAGTACTTCCTCCCTCAGGCATGTTCTACTCCTGTAGTATGTAGCACATTCAACAGGTTATGAGCCCTGGTTAGTGATCTGCAGTGTCTGCGCCTAATGGCTGCATCACCAGTGATCCTAGCCAGACCGGTTCTTCACTGTGTGGAAATGCTGCATGTGAACCACTGCGCAGTAATGCCACATGTGGATAAACCTTGTAATGATGGCTTGTGTCCTGCTGCATTTTTTTGTCCAGTTATCACATCATGCTTCCAACCTCAACGTTTATCCAACCGGTGAGCTAGTACTTCCTCCCTCAGGCATGTTCTACTCCTGTAGTACGTAGCACATTCAATAGAGGGCCCATTTGAAATTGCACAGGTTATATCCCTTGTGGTGTATCGCCTCAGATTACTGCCCACCTGGAAAATACATGAAGTATTCCACGCCTCCCTCCTATCACCTTATCATGAGACTGCGGAACATGGCCCCAACTTCTCTGACCCACCACCCGACCTGATCGGCAGAGAAGAGGAGTACAAAATTGACACTATTCTCTCACACAGAGGAACATGAGGACAAAGACAATACCTCGTATCCTGGAAAGGATACTCTGCAGCAGAGAACACTTGGGAACCTGAGGGAAACCTCACACATGCACAAACACTCCTAGACGAATATAAAACCTCTCAAAGCCTCCCCAACTAAAATGCCCCTCAGAAAAAGAAATTTTGAGTTCCAACCTGGCCTCCCATTCTACAAATTCATCTTCCTCTTTAAGAACAACCTCCCCCCTTCCCATCCCCTCGAACACCAATACTTCTGCAATAGAAAATATACAGACTGCCCCTGGCACTATGAATCATGACCCAAACATCCTTGCCCCCTTGCACCTCCTATGACAGAGTCACCACCAAAGGAACGTATGAATCACTCATGGCCCAAAATAATCACCTCCAACTGCTGTACCCCTATATCGTCTACTCAAACAGACTACCACCCCATTTCAGAAGAATCCTCTTCGCCTCTGTACTCATGACCCCTGCTCTTATCCTTTGCTTAGAGCTAGATCTCTGATACAACTACGATCAGAAGATCAAAGACCTATGCAACCTTTTTAGAAATTATCAGATCGTGTGCTTTGCCATCCACCAACTCGTCCCCCACGATTCTCCAGAGGTATTTGTCACAGTCATGCAGACTGGGGTAGATGATGCAAGGACTATAATCCTCGACCTCCTATATGATGAAGGATTCAGATACATCGTGGACCGGATGCACAAAAACCTCCTCTGCCCTATCATCAAACCCTTCTTTAGCATCATGGGAGTCCATGAATATTGGGTCTATGTAGGAGACGCACCCTGTTCTATCCCTCTTGATCCTAGGGGGGACACCCACACCCTGACCAGCATGTCTGGAGAAAGAAGCCCATCACCTGTCCTCCAAATTCCCCCTCCTCAATCTCCCGAAAGGTCATACTTTCCTGCTCCCCTCCAGATCCCCAAATCCCCAAAGATTGATACCCCTGCTGAAACTACCTCAGCTCTTCTGAGCCCTCAAACCATTGCCAACAGATCTCTCACTCCTGCTCCTGCTCACATGCGATGAGGTGCTCTATGTTACAATGAGATGATGTTTCAGACAACTCTTGACTCTACCCTCCGACCTATCCTCAACTCCTTTCGAGAGATATGAGAACCCTCTTTTGATGGGGAAGGAATGTCCACTGATCCCATCAACATTGATACCTCCGATGTCCCGACTGGACTACGAGCCAGAGTATGAGGGCTGCACACCTGCTGCTACACTTGTGGGAAGGCAGATCATGTCCACATCCATTGCGGAAAGCACACCTGCCCCTGGTGCAAGAAACAAGCCCTGGGACACACTCAGCACAAGTGCCCCCACCAACAGTGCTTGGAGTGCAATGCGTACAGACACATTCGTGCCAATTGCCCAGTTTACAACAGGCTCGACGACAACAATGGTTTTCTCAATGATGATGTCAACTACACCAATTACGAGGTCAATGAGGGAGATGCATCAGGTCCAGACTTCTGAGCAGATGCTTCAGAGGTACGAAGGGGGTAATGTTACAATTTTCCCCTACAACGGCTCTTTCCCCTATGTTTACAGACTCATTGTTTCTCCTAGTGTCTTTGCTCAACATTTATCATCTTCCCCTTTCTGATTTCCTTCATGAACAGCATTCCTCTTCTTGGCGACTCATCTTTTGTGTATTGCCTCATTTTCCCATTTCCATCACATAGCCTCATGCTGCGCCTTTTACCCTTGTTCCTATAATCCCAATAAGCTGTACTGTATTGCCTCACACAGTCCACAGTACATTGCCAACTGCTGTGGCCATAGCCTTACACAGCACCTAGAACAGTATAAGTAGTACAATGCCTTCACTGTAAAACCCCAGCTAGTTCTACACAATTCAGCGTTGTTACTTGGCATCCACGAGTCCCAAGGTGTGCACCTTTGGGTAGTGAGAACAAGTCTTCCTCCACTCACACAAAGTCTACGTACTATTTCGAGTGTACGCTTGTCAAGTTCCAACATCCAGTGTTACAGTTACCAGGGCATAGTCGAGAGCTTGAATGAAGACATCCTCAGGTAGGAGGGTGACCTCTTGATTATCTTGAGAGGTGTCAATCTTGTCTCCTTGGGAGAGTGCGTCTGCGGGTCCCACTTGAGTGCCAGGGACAGGTGAAAAGGAGAGATCGAAGTCCTGGAGGAATAACATCCACCGCGCCTGCCTCCTAGACAGCTTCTGAGGTTGTTTAAAGTAGGGTAGGTTTTTGTGGTCAGTTATGACCATTACAGGGAGTCCCATTCCTTGTAGATAGTGTTTTCATTCTTCCAAGATGTGGATTACTCCAAGGAGTTCTTGGTCATAGATGTCGTAATTCTGCTCAGCTGGGGAGAGTGTCTTGGAGAGGTAAGCACAAGGGTGAAGCTCCCCATTGCTGTCTTTTTGCATGAGAACTGCACCTGTGGCCATTAGGGAGGCATCAGTCATTACAGAGAAAGGTTTGGTGATGTCAGGCATTTGGAGAACGGGTTTTCAGATGAAAGTGTCTTTTATGGATGTAAAGGTGGTATTACATTCTGTGGTCCAGTTCCATTTTGCACCTTTCTTGATTAGGTCATGTAATGGTTGTGCTTTGGTGGAGAAGTTTGGAATGAACTTCCTGTAGAAGTTGCAGAACATGATGAATGATCGGACTGCCTTAACTGATCTGGGGGGTTGCCATTCATTGATGGCTGCCAGTTTAACTGGGTCCATCTGGATTTGTCCTGCCCAAACAATCATCCTGAAATATTCAACTTCTTCTTTGTCAAAGAAGCATTTCTTTAGTTTGAGGGACAGTTGATTTTTGTGGAGTCATTGAAGTACTAGGCAGGTACGTTTCTGGTGTATTTCTGGGTTGTTAGAGTGGATAAGGATGTTGTCCTTATAGATGACCAGCCATCCTTTGGCTATAAGATCTGTGAAGATGTGGTTCATCAGGGCTTGGAATGTGGCAGGGGAATTGCACAGGCCAAAGAACATGACCATTGGTTCGAAAAGTCCTAAGGGGGTTACAAATGCCACCTTCCATCTATCCTGGGGTTTGATGAGGATGTTGTTGTATCCCCATCAGATATCCATCTTGGTGAAGATGGATGTGTTACGATTTTCCCTTATAACCCCTCATTTCCCTATGTTTATGAACTCATCGTTTCCCCTAGTGTCTTCGCAAGACACTTGTCTTCTTCTCCTCTTTAGAACCCTTCACTTTCTCGACTCCTTTACTTGTTGAGTCACGCTTCATTTACTTGTTGAGTCACGCTTCATTTACTTTTGAGTCACGCTTCATTTACTTTTGAGTCACGCTTCATTTACTTTTGAGTCACGCTTCATTTACTTGTTGGGTCACGTTTCATTTAACTTGTTGAGTCACCTTTCCTTATTTGGACTATCACTCCTCATCATCATTCTCTTTATATGATGACTCGTGTTCCCCTATCCATCCAAGTATAGTCTATACTGCGCACATCGCCTTACGCAGCACGCAGTCACATAGCCCGTACTGCGCACATAGGATTGCGCAGTACCATACTTCATATAAAGTAGCTACCTGTCTTTGCCTGTATTCCCCAGCTAATTCTACGCAATTCAGCGTTGTTACTTAGCACATCCATGAGTCCCAAGTGTGCACATTGGGTAATGAGACCAGTCTTCCTTTGCTTCGCCCACAACAAGTCTTCAAACTACTTCGAGTGTTCGCTGTGCTACGTTCCGACGCCCAGCATTAACAAAAAAACTAGCTCTTCAACTCTATCTCTGTCCCTTGACAGAAAGATACGCCCACCATTTCCGGACAAGGACAAGGACAAGGACAGACCATTTGTCCCCCTTCCGAATCCTCAGACGATATCCAAACACCGTCTGCACTCTTTGCTCTTCCAACACCAATCCCCACCAAGGACTGGAGAGTCCAAGAAGCTCCACCCATCCCCAGACAACCACCACCCCCCCCCCACCCAAAGACCCACACTCTGATATAGAAATGTTGGACCACGGAAGCAAAGACATTGAACTCAAGGCCGGACTACCAGCAGACTTTTCTGGAGATCTGAAGGACGCTATCCATTGGAAGATGGCCATGACAGCCTACTTCAACATGAACCAAAAGTTCTACAACGAGAATGCTAAAGTCTTAACTACCCTCGCAAAGATGAGCAAGGGTCAAGGAACTGCTTTCTCCGAGTTCATCTACATGCAGCTTGCCAACAATACCATAAAGGATCTCACCTTCACCAAGCTCATGGATCTCTTCGAGAAAACCTTCTTCCCCTTCGACTACAAAAACCAAGCAAGGGAAAAATTAGACAAATTA
>JBBPLF010001300.1:0-10132 GCA_038089615.1 Aureoboletus auriporus
AGTGTAAACAGATGTTGAGGGCCTTGCCTAGAGAACGAAAGAAATGTGAGACAAACTTGGAGCCTTGATTGGAGGTGATGTGGGATGGAACTCTGTGCTTGGAAAACACGTGGAGGAGGAACAGTTTTACTAACTTTGGAGATGTGATTGTGTTATGGGTAGGGATGAAGATGCATTGTGTCTGGGAACTTTGGCACGGGCGCAGGAGGTGCAAGACGAGACATAGTCTTTCATGAAGGTTCAGATTCTTGGCCAGGTGTATTTGCATCATATAAGTTCCAATGTCTGGTTCTGACCAAAATGTCTGAAGTGTGGGTGGTTGTGTTTGTAACAGAGGACGCAGAGACGGAGATCATTTGTGTCCAGAACATAAATTCGGTCATCTATATGGAGGAAGCCATTGGAGTCAACTGACCAATGGGGATTGGCAGGGTCAGTAGGGGAGAGGTGCTGAATAGCGATGGGATCAGAGGGGAGAGCGGAGAGAATGTCACTGTGAAGTTGTTCAATATCAAAGAGTATGCTGGCTCAAAGGACTGGAGTTGCAAGGTAGGTCACTCAGAGGGACAAAGAGAGCTGCTCTTGAATGAATACAGGATGGAAGTTGTGAGGGTTGATGCGAGCATAGTTCTTATCCCCCTTTTTGGGATAGACATCCCAGTGTCTAGTGAGGGCATCGGGTTTTGTGCCAAGGTGTCCGGGATGGAAACAGACAACCATATTGAACTGGGAGAGGAACTCCGACCACCAGGCCTGCTGGTGAGTCAGGAGTTTGGAAGTCATGAAATACTCAAGGTTTTTGTGGTCGGTGACAATGTCAACGGGGGTACTGGATCCTTCAAGGTAGTGGCGCCAAGTCCAGAAGGACTCGTGAATAGCAAGGAGCTCCTTGTCATGGGTATCGTAGTTGAGCTCCAGAGCAGTCAGTGTATGGAAGTAGAAAGTGACAGGATGGACCTCATTGTCCAGACATTGGAGCAAAAGGATGCCAGTGATGGCATAGTCAGAGGCGTCAGTTTCCACAATCAGTGGAGCATCCAGAGACCAGTGGGTAAGGATAGGAGTGGAGGTGAAGGCATCTTTGAGGGATTGGAAGGCAGTATGACAGTTGTCAGAGAAAAACCACAGAGTGCCTTTGCGAGTGAGGCAAGTCAAAGGAATAACAATATCAGAATAGTTATGAATAAAACACCAATAAAAGTTAGCAAAGCCAAGGAAGGACTGGATGTCCTTGACCTTCCAGGGTTCTGGCCAATCCTGTATAACCTCGATCTTGTCTGAAGACATGGTGAGACCGGAGGGCAAAAGGCAGTAACCCAGGTATTCAGTGAAGGTCATATGGAACTCACACTTCTCAGGCTTCACGTAAAGTCTGTTTTTGTGGAGTCGACAGAGGACTTCTCAGACATGCTCCTTGTGGAAGGCCATATTCTTGGAGTAGATGAGGATGTCATCAAGGTAGACTATAACGCAAACATTGAGTAAATCAGTGAAGATGATATTGACAAACTGCTGGAATGCTGCCAGAGCATTGGTAAGACCAAATGGCATGATGAGCCACTCATAGGAGCCATAGTGCGTCCAGAATAAGGTCTTCCATTCATTGCCCACGGCAATGTGGACCAGGTGGTACACATACTGGAGGTTGATCTTGGTGTAGATTTTTGTGTGGCTCAGAGCATCTAGGAGATCAGAGATATGGGGCAGCGGGTAGCAGTCTTTCTTCATGATTTTGTTGAGTCCTCAGAAGTCAACACAGAGGCAGAGTGAACCATCCTTCCTGTGAACAAAGAGGACCGGAGTGGTGTGAGCGGAGGAGGAAGGGCAGATGAAACCCATTGCAAGGTGTTCATCAAGGAACGTCCAGAATGACTCAAGCTTGGATGGGGAAAGGGAATAGGTGGTGCCAATGGGAGGGGAAGTGCTGTCCTTGAGGTCGATCTTCAGATCATGTTCACAATGAGGGGCAAGGGTAGAGAGGCCTTGCTCTTGCTAAACACGTCAGCGAAATTGTGATAGTCCAGAGGAACTCCAGAGAGATCAACAGGTTTGGGGTTGGCGGAGGCGGTGTGGAGATCACTCCCTTGGGGGCGGATTTGCATGCTGAATTGCATAGATCCTTCTAGACGACATGCTAGCATGAAAGCAGGAGCACTGATGATTGCTATTGGAGGAGCTTTGCAGTTGGAGAAGCACAGTGAATCAGATTGGGAAGGGTTAGCTGGAGGAGGCAAGTCCGGAGGCTGTGGAGATGAGCTTGAAGGGGTTGGCATGAGCTGTTCAGGTGAATGGAAAGATATACTGCTCAAAACCCAATCAATCAATGGATTGTAGCAAGTGAGCCAATTGTGTCCTAGAACAAGGGAACAGGATCCATCCAACAGAGTGACATAAAATGTTGTCGGAGTGATATCACCAGTTCAGAAACGAACAGAGAGGTTGATAGCTTGAGAGATCACGGAGTTTGAGGTTCCATCAAATAGGTGGAGTTGCAATGGAGGGATGGAGTAGGTTGAAAGAGCGTGTTTATTGACAAAGGTGTTATTTATAAAACAATAAGAGGAACCAGAATCTACAAGAGTGGAGAAGGTAGGGGTATCGTACGAAAGGAGAGAAACAGAGAGCATAAATGACTCCAGATCTAAGAGACCAGATGTGTTGAATTGAATCTCCTTGAGTGCACAGGGGGGATCAACATGACCTTCTTCCCATGTGGAGTTAGGGGGGTCACGGACTATTTTTTTGTCTCCAAAGAGACCTCCGGTGTAGCGTTCGGAGTTGCAGTTAAAGCTGCATGAGCCTTCAAAGCTTTGGAGGTGGACTTCAAGCAGTCCTTAGCCATGTGGCCAGTGTGACCACAGAACATGCAGAGCTTGTTGTTGGATCTTTGCTTGTGTTCATTGGCAGTCAGCTTGCCATCCTTTCCTAGTTTTGAAGAAAGGTTGGGCTTCAAGGTGTTACGCTCAACTCGGGTAGAGGTGAACACAGACCTGGTCGGTTCAAGGGCTCTGTCTAGGACAAACGTTCATCATAGATGGTTTGAGGGTTCTAGGGGTACTTCCAATGGCAACACTGTCATCGGTGGTTCAAGGGTTCTAGGGGTACTTCCGATGACAATACTGTTGTCGGTGGTTCAAGGGTTTAGAGAGAGCATCCACTCAGAGTAGGATGAGGACTTCAAGGAGACAAGGGATCCGAAGGATCAGAGACGATGTACTAGAGTGATGCTATTCCAGGTAGGTCAAGCATAATGACAATACTGTCGTCGGTGGTTCAAGGGTTTCAAGAGAGTGTCCACTCAGAGTAGGACGAGGACTTCAAGGAGACAAGGGATCCGAAGGATCAGAGACGATGTACTAAAGTGATGCTATTCCAGGTAGGTCAAGCGTGAGGTACATCATTGGTATCATGGGGTTTATATAGGGAAAGGGAAAGGGGAATTACTAAGCAATAGAATGCGAAGGAATTCCTAGGAATGTTTAATAATACACAGCAAGTAGGACAGAAGAAGAAATAATGATGTCAAGCAGGCTGTACAGCAAGACATGTGTCCGATAGGAATGCATAGAAAGGTAAGCAAGATGACAAGTCGTCCGACGGGAACACTTGAAGAAGTAAGCAAGATGACAAGAGGAAAAATAAATAGGGGAAAAATGAATAGGGGTGAATCGTAACATTACCCCAGGAGTACATTCGAAGCTGCAAAGAGAACAAAAGAATCAAAAGTCACAGTCCGCACCCGGAGAACCGGTGACATTGGCGATAGCAGTGTCATCCCATACGTCATCCCCGTGATCTTTGTTGGTGAAGGAATCGTCAATAAAAGGGGATTCGGATCATTGACAAGATTGGATAAGGGGGCAGTCAGAGTATCATCGACTACACCGCCAGGTACAACGATGGTGACGAGGGGCAGAGGAATTTGCCGAAATCATATGAGGGACATAGAAGTGTGGAGGGGGGACAGGGAGAGGATTGGTAGAGGAAGTACTGGTGGTGGGGGAGATGGAAGTCGGTGGGGAACGACGACGCCAAGGGCATCGAGAAGCAACGTGACCTGGCCTGATGATTCGGCAGTGGCAGCAGTGATAGTTGGGATAGTTGGCCATAAAATGACCTTCTCATTGACAATGGAAGCAACGATTGGTGGGATTAGAGGGAGGCCGATGTCCGTCAGCGTCTCGCCATGCAGCAAACGTGGGGAAGTTCGGGGGAAGACGTTGGGCAACAGCAATAGCGAGACGTTCTGCTTGTTGCTCTTCAACAGTAAAGTCGGCCGATGATGTGGAAGGCGTAGATGGGACAGGAGGGGAAGGGGAAAGGGTAGGAGTGGGAGTTCCAGTCCATTGTTCCTGACGGGCCTGTACTTCTCCAAATTGGCGATGGTAACGATTGATCTCGGAGATGGCGAGTGGCATTTGTAGTTGGTAAAGAGTGGAGAGGAGATTTCCTTCAGTTTGGGTTTGGATTTGGCAAAGGATGCCAATGTGAGAGGTGATGCTTTCATTGGATGATGCAAGAGAGAAGGTTGGCAAGATGTTGGTTTTGTAGGAAGGCGCGGTGGAGATTCCACAACGGGGATTCCATATTGAAGTGACTTCCGAAGTAAATGGTCATTCGGGGATTGGGGATTTGTCTGGCCAATAAGTCAAGGGCTGCAGTGGTGGGAACGTCTTGGGTATGGAAAGCGGAGAGAGGGAGGTCAATGGATTGGACAGGTTCGATAGTGGGGATGGAAGGGGTATCAGCGACAGTGGGGCCCCAAGAGTTGATGTTCCAAGATTCGAGGGGTGCGGGTGACGAAGGACAAGAAGAAAGTCTGTCAGATAAAGGTATGGTAATGGAAGAAACGGAAACAGAGGGAACTGGGCTAGGAGAATGAGGGGAGTAAATAAGAGGCATGACGGGTTAAGATTTGTAGTGCCAAGGACAGTTGTTGTATTTCTTGTTGCAGAAGTATTGGTGTTTGAGAGGGTGAGATGGTGGAAGGTCGTTGCAAAAGAGAAAGAAGAATTTGTAGAAGGGGAGTCCAGGTTGGAATTTGAATTTTTGTTTACGAAGCATTTTTCAGAAAGTGGAAGGGTGACGGTTTTTATAATCTAGGAGAGCGGACTTTGCATGTTTCAAATCATGCTCAGGGACCCATGAGTCGTCTTCGGCTGTGTATCCTTTCCATTGGATCAGGAAGGACTGATGGGACGGGGTTCCTCTGTGGCATAGAATCTTCTCAATTTCGTATTCCTCTTCTCCAGCGATAAGGTCAGGTGGTGGTGCAGGGAAGTTCGGGCCATGTACGGTGTTTTCGTGATAGGGCGATAAGAGGGAGGCATGGAACACGGGATGGATTTTCCATGTTTGGGGTAGGTGGAGTTGATAAGTGATTGGGGATAGTACCTTGACAATGGTAAAAGGTCCTTCTCGTTTCGGTGTGAACTTCGGGTTGGCGATAGATCGTTTGAGGTTCCATGCTTCTAGCCAAACTTTATCTCCTTTTTGGAAGGGAGAGAATGTTTTCCTGGTGCAAGAGGCCATGACTTGTTGCGCTAGTTCATGGGTGGCAAGAGCTTCGTTATGAGCGGTGGTGAGGGTTTTCAATCGTTCTTCAATGGCGGGAAGGGTGGTTACTGGAAGGACAGTGGGTAGGGCACGGGGTTCATATCCCATCATGAGATAGAACGGAGATTGGTTGGTGACGGAGTGAGGACGGTGGTTATGGGCAAATTCAGCGTGGAAGATGGAGTTGGACCATGAGGTGGGGTTATTTCCGCAGAAGATGCGGAGATATGTTTCGATTTCTTGGTTTACATGTTCGGTTTCTCCATTGGATTGCAGGTGGTAAGTGGTGGACAAGGACAGGTTGTAGCCGAGGAGTTTTCCAAGTTCTTTTGCGAAGGATGAAGCGAATTGGGGCCCACGATCAGAGATGATTTAGTCATATAGACCGAACCATTTGTAGACTTTGTGGAAAAAGAGGGCTGCAATGCCCTCGGCAGTGATGGTGGTCTTGGTGGGACAAAGAATTACCCCCTTAGTAAGCCCATGGTCGACCATGACCAAGAGACAGTTGAAGCTGGCAGAAGGGGGGAGATCAACGATCAGATTGAAAGAGATTTGCTGGAAAGGGCGAGAGGCGGAGGACGGAATGGGGAGGAGAGGAGGAGAGGTGGGATGTGTGTTCACCTTATTTTGTTGACAGGTGGTGCATCCCACGACGTAGGTGCGAACAAAGGAGGCAAGACCGGGCCACCAGAATTCAGCAGAGACAAGTTGGCAAGTTTTAAGGAAACCAGGGTGGCCAGCGGATTCGTGGTCATGGCAACAGAGGAGTATGGAGCGATGAAGAGAGTCGTCGGGGGGAACGTAGACACGACCCCGGTAAGTAAGGATGCTGTCGTGGGATTGCCAATCGGAGAGGTGAGAGCGAAAGGCAGGAGGGATATCTCCTTCCAGAGACTGGAGGGCTTGGAGAACGAGGGGGTCGGAGGTAGAGGCTGATTTGATACGATCGGAAAGGGAGGTATCAATGAGGTTGACGAAAAGGGAGGGAGGAAGAAGGGTCATGTCATCATTCTCGGAGAAGGAGTCAGGGAGGAGGTCAGGGCATTGGGAAAGGGCATCAGGGCTAGCGAGAAGTTTTCCAGGGATGTGGATCATTTTGAGATTGAAGTCGGTGAGGTCAAGAAGCCAACAGGCTTGTTGACAATTAAGGGCCTGTGGTTGGCGGAAGTATGTCAGGTTTTTGTGGTCTGTGAAGACCTGGATTGGGAAAGGGGATCCGTGGAGATAGTGTCACCAGGACTTCAGGGCGTGAATAATGGCAAGGAGTTCTCTGTCATAAATATCATAGTTTCGTTCGGCTGGGGAAAACAATTGCGACAAATAGGAGCAAGGGTGCCAATCGCCGTTGGAGTCAGTTTGGAGGAGAATGGCTCCGGAAGCAAACTTGGAAGCATTGGTGGCAATAGCAAATGGGGCAGAGAAATCTGGGAGATGGAGAATGGGTTTCAACAGGAAGAGTTCTTTGAGTTTGTCGAAACTTTGTTGACAGGAGGGGGTCCAGTTCAAAGTGAGATCTTTCTTAGTGAAATCGATGAGAGGGCGTGCGATGGAGGAGTAATCGGGGATGAATTGACGATAGAAGTTGGCGAAGCCCAGGAAAGAGCAAACTTCCTTGACCTTAGTAGGTGTGGGCCATTTGGCGATGCCATTGAGTTTGACAGGGTCCATAGCGAGTTGTCCGGGTTTAATAATCATGCCAAGGTATTCAACCTCGGTAGCAGTGAAGGTACATTTTTCTAGTTTGAAGTGGAGGTCGAGTTCCTTCATTCATTGAAGAACTTGTTGGGTGCATTCGGTGTGGGTGTTGTCATCAGGGGAAAAGATAAGGAGGTCATCCATGTAGATGACAAGCCATCCTTCAGAGATCATATCTCTAAAGGAATTGTTCATGAAGCGTTGGAAGGTAGCGGGGGAGTTGTTGAGGCCAAAGAATATGACGGTGGGTTCAAAGAGTCCTTTGTGAGTAATGAAGGCAGCTTTCCATTGATGTCCGTCTTTGATGCGAATGTTATTATAGCCCCAGCGGATGTCGAACTTGGTAAAGACCTTGGCACCTTGAAGTTTGTCAATGAGGTCGGAGATGAGTGGAAGGGGGTATGCATCACGAATGGTATGTTCATTGAGGTACCGGTAATCTTGACAGGGGCAAAGACCTCCATCTTTCTTTTTAACAAAAAAGAAGGGAGAGGCTTGGAGGGAGTTGGATGGGTGGATTTTCCCGGATGTGAGATATTCGTCAAGGAAGGATTCAATTGCTTTCCGTTCTTCGGGAGAAAGGGGGTAGACCTTCCCGATCTTTGGAACGAAGGTTTCCTTGGTATTGATTTCATGGTCATAGGGACAAGAGGGGGGTATGTGGTCAGTGGCTTCTTTGGAGAAGACAGAAGCAAAGTACTGATATTCGGGGAGAAGAACAGCTTTTGGCTTGTTCTTTTCAGCAGTCATGGCAAGTTCGGTAGCGGTGGTTAACTTAGCGATGACTGGTGAGCCTTTGGGAATGAAACGAGATCCACATTGGATGATGCGGTGAAGAACTCTGTTGTCAAGGGCGTGTTGGATGTATTGAGATTTGGTTTCTTGGTTGAGATATGAGAAGAGGTGATCTTCTGTAGTAGTGTTGATGTGGACATGCTTCAGTGGGGGAAAGGATGCCTTTTTGTAAAAGGCATCGTGTCGTTCGGTATCTCTCAAGTGAGTTTGGAAGAGATCTTTGGATTCATCAAGGGATTTGTCAAGGGAAAGGGTACGTTTTGCCCAATCAACCATTGGGTTAGACTTCTTGAGCCAGGGGAGTCCGAGTATGATGTTGTTACGTCCACAAGACATGACATGGAAGGTGGTTCATTGGGTGATACCTTCGATAACGAGGAAAAGATCACAGGTGTACCGAATTTCTCCGTTGTTGTTGTAAGAGGAATCAGCATTTTGTACACAGATGGGTTTCGCGAGTTTGGTGGTGGGCAATCCGTGTTTTTGCACGAATTGTCGATCAATGCAGGAGATGTCAGCTCCGCTATCGACTAGGGCACGGGTTTCGATGGTTTGCAGAGTATGCGATGGAACGATAATCTGGATAGGAATTTGCATAGATTTGGTCAAAGATTGTACATGTACAGCATCGCATCTAAGGGGGAGACTTGTGTCAATCGAGTTCCCCTCTTTAAAAATCCGAAGGGGTGAAAGCTACCCTTTGAACAGTTTCTTTGTCGTCGTCAATGTCCATGAGGTTAGGGATTTTGTCCTCTTTGGTGGTTGTTTTCACAGTGGGTTCCTTTTTGTTGAAGTTGGGACATTCCCCTCCTATATGTCCGGGTTTCCTACAGCAAAAGCAAAGTCCCTTGCACGGCATCTTTTGCAGGTGTCAACATCCATGGCATCAGGGTCATGGGTTTTGGTCTGAGTTTTTGGGGTCGAAGGGGTGTAGGTCTGGGTGGTGATTTTGCTACAGTGTTGCTGGGCAAAAGCTTTGGCAATGTCTCGCCTGGTTTGGACTTCTTGTGCCCGTTTGTACCAGTCGTCGATGGTTTTGGTATCTTTGCTGGATTCACTGATCTTTTCGGACATGGAGATGGGAAGTCCAGCCCTGAAGAATGATTGTAAAACACTGTCTTCAATAATCCTGGAGACAATAACATTGTTCTGGAAGTTGGCAATGTATTCAGAGAGGTTGCCATCTTTTGGCAGTGTCCTTTTTTTCGAACGCAGTTTTAAACGCAGTCCGGAAGTCGGCGAAGGTTCCTAAGTCCGGCGGTGTTGCATTCAGTGCTTTCTGGTGATAGGTGGCTGCCCAAGTAACGGCAGTTTCTTTCGTCATATAGGATAGGGCGAAGGCAACACGTTTGGCTTCAGAGTCGTGTACATTGTCATTGACCATGAGATAAAAGACAATGGTGTCAAGCCAGATCATGGCTTTGGATGGGTTCCCACTGAAGGATTCAGGAGTTCCGATACGTAGTTCGGTGGGTTTTGTGGCAGGGGTGGCATTGGACATGGTTGGAGTTACTGGTGACAAGGATGGGGGTATTGCGAAGAGGTTGGTACAAGGGGCGACTGGAGTTGGTGACAGAGGAGTAGGTACACGTGGGATGTTCAAGATGGCAGACAAAGTGTGAGCTAAGTCGAGGTCTTCCCTTCATTCTTCTTCAGTAAGAAGGGTGGTGTCAAGGTCGAGTTCCTCCTCAAGATTGGTGAGGGAGGGATCAAGTTCGGGCTCAGAAGCAGGTCCTTGAGCTGGAGTTCGGTGGTGACCCCAACGAGGGTCGGTTGAGGGTTGGTGGTGGGAAATGATGATAAAAAGCTTGCGACGATGGTAGCCTGTTTAGAATACGCTTGACCTTTTGTTACGCTCAACTCGGGTAGAGGTGAATGCAGACCTGGTCAGTTCAAGGGTTCTGTCTAGGACAAACGTTCATCATAGATGGTTCAAGGGTTCTAGGGGTACTTCTGATGACAATACTGTCGTCGGTGGTTCAAGGGTTTCAAGAGAGTGTCCACTCAGAGTAGGACGAGGACTTCAAGGAGACAAGGGATCCGAAGGATCAGAGACGATGTACTAAAGTGATGCTATTCCAGG
>JBBPLF010001301.1:0-10128 GCA_038089615.1 Aureoboletus auriporus
GAAGTACTTGTGTGTGACAATGCTTTGAGGTTCCTCGTCACACCCACGTCTGGAGCCACGTATCAAGTGCTCTCAGTTCATACGAAAGCGCTAGAGAGAGCAGTTATATCCTCAGCGTTATTTGTTCTTGAAGATGAATTTTCCGATGGAGATATTGACTTCACCAACTATGAGACTAACAAGGGAGACTTCGACAGGCCAGATCGTTGAGCAGGTGCTTCAACATTACGAAGGAGGTAATGTTATAGTTTTCCCTTATGATCTATCTTTTCCCTATGCTTATGGACTCATTGTTGCCCCTTGTATCTTTGCTAGACATATATCTTCTTTTCCTTGTTAACATCCCTGGTTCCGAACTGGAACCACATTTCACTTTGTTTTACTGACTTGTCTTTTCACCTTCAACCGGAACCACAGGGATTCCTTTGGAACCCTTTGGAACCACATTTCCTTACATAATGGACTAATTCCTCCTTGTCATCACTCTCCTTATGTGATGACTCGTGATCCTTATTCACCCCACATAGCCTTGATACTGTGCACTCTGCCTTACACAGTATGCAGCAGCATAGCTCTTGCTGCGCACACAGGATTGTGCAGTATCACAGAACATATAAGTAGCCACTTGACTTTGCCTGTATCCCCTAGCTAGTTCTACACAATCCAGTGTTGTTACTTAGCACATCCACGAGTTCCAAGTGTGCGCATTGGGTAGTGTGACCTCTCATCTCTTTGCTTCGCCCACAACAAGTCTTCGAACTACTTCAAGTGTTCCGAACGCTGTGCTACGTTCTGATGCCCAGTGTTAACATCCTCCGCTGCTTCCTCTTCATTGATCCCCAACTTCAACAGAGCCAATTGGACTTCGTGGTGGCCCACCATGATGTCATATATTCAAGCTACTGTTTGCACTTGGGTAGTCGATTTCAACAAGCCCAAGATTACTGCTGAGACAAGCAAGGACGGCCGCAATTTCTACATCCAATGGATCAAGGCGAACGACACAATCGTTGGGTTTGTCAAGCTTCACCTGTCTGAGTCTCTCAGGCAGAAGTACGGTCAAGAGTTGAATGCTATGGTGCTCCTCAAGACCTTAAAGAACACCTATGACGCTCCCAGGATCTCTGGTACATTTGCACTTTTCAAGGAGCTCCTTGACACTAAGATCGCCGCCTCCTCCCATCCAGCACCATCTCTCAACAAGGTGGTTATTTTATTCTCTCAGCTCAAACAGGCAGGATATTCTTTCCCTGCCAACATCCAGGCCATGCTTCTGCTGGCCAAGCTTCCCCCATCCATGGATGTGGTAGCGCAGATGATTGCGCAAGCCAAGGACTCTCAGGGGAAACCCAAAACCCCCTCCATTGAGGAGATCTAACAGGCTGTGGTCCTCTCGTGGGACCAGTGCCATATGTTGCATGGCACTGGCACCAGTGCTCCCAAGGCCACTCAGGCCAACAAGATCAGCACTGTTAAGCACAAGGGTGCTGACCCCAACTTCGAGCAACAGCAGGCGCCTAAAGGCAATGCCTCAAAGAAAAAAGGAAAGCGTGGCAAGCGTGGAGGCAAGAACCAATGCGAGAAGCAAGGTTCCTCCAATGAGCAGCCCCACGCCCACATCACCTCCTTTACACACACAATCGGTCCTGAGTCATTCCCCAACCTGCACGCCCTCGCCCATCATCCCGCATCAATGTTTCAAGGACAACAAGGTCCTGCATTCCATACTGGAATACAGGAGGCTTTTGATCTCGCCCATTGGCTTGAGATCCAGCCATCCTCTGAAACAATACAGTCCCTCAACAGTGGGCTGCAATCACATGGGCTGTCTTTCCTGGCAAGCACTGCCGTCACCTCTTCCTCCTCCTCCTCCTTGGTGTCCTTGTCCCCCACTGCCACCACCTCTTTGCTCGCCTCACGGCTTGAGCCAATTCCTGAGTCAGATTCCAACTCTCCTCCTCCCACCAAGCACTCTAAGCGCTCTCGCTGCAAGGACATCATGGCATCTCCTGCATCCTCTTGGGATGAGGAGGACCTGATCGATATATCTGGCTCTGAGAATGAGGGAGAGGATCCTGATTTTCCATGCATGTGGTCAGTCCCTTCTTCATCCTCCACACCTGATTTGCTAACAGCAGCTTCTGCACTTACAGCTAGTAGTCTAGTTAATATGTGTGGTAGTGTACAATCTTGCAATGATATTCATTGTAATTGTTCTAAGTACACGGAAATAATGGATAAGATGAGAACCCACTGGATCTTGGACTCAAGTGCTTTGATGCACTTAACTCCACTGCGTGACGCCTTCACGACTTAACATAAGTTCAAGAAGGATAAGTGCATACTGGTGCAAACCGCTGTGTCTCTTATTTGGGTAGAAGGAAAGGGAACCATTTCTCTTCGATGGTTTGACATCAATCATCATGCCCATGATTTGGTGTTGTACGATGTCGGGCATATTCCTGACTCTGGTGTCAACCTAATTTCACTTGGGCATCTGCTTCAAGCAGGGGCTAAGGTACATGGTGAGAAGGACACAATCACTGTGACATATGGTGATGGCATCATGCTCGCGCCCTTTGTTACCTGTCAACTAGGCCAGAATATGTACACTTTGAAAGCCTCTCCCATCCTTGGCTCCACTCATGCGACCATTGATTATGAAACAGTCCATAGACAACTGGGTCACTCCTCAAAAGAGGTTACCAAACAAGCAAAGCAACACACCACTGGGCTTTCAGACTTCACAATCCTGGAAACAACGACTTCAGTCTGCCCTGGCTGCGCTAAAGGCAAACAACCTCAACATACCTTCCCCTCATCAAACGTTTGCGCAAAGTGTGCTTTTGAGCTTGTCCACTCGGACATTAAATCCTTCCCAACCAACTCATACCATAAGTACAAGTACATCATTGTATTTTTCGATAATTTCACCTCAATGGCTTGGACTACCCCTCTGCACACTAAAGGTGCTGCATTGGTGGCTACCCGTCATTTCTTATCTATGGTGAAGATGCAATTTCAAGCGTCTGTACAGGGTTGGATGTCTGATTTCAGTGGTGAATACAAATCTGCCGCATATGATGACATGCTTAAGGGGGAGGGCATTAAAATTTTCAATAGTGCCCCCGATGTTCCACAACAAAATGGTTGCACAGAAAGATTCATGCAAACCATTATGGACAAAGCCGAGGCGATGCGCCATTTGGCCTGCTTGCCTAACAGCTATTGGGAATTCTCTATAGCTCATGCGACCCACCTCTACAATCACACACCCCTATCTTGCCTTCAATGGCAAACACCCTACGAAGCGCTTCATAGTAAGCAGCCTCATCTGGATCATTTGCGTGTCTTTGGTTGCACTACATATGTGTTCCTCCCTTCAGATGTTCGGGCTGATAAACTCGCCCCTAAGTCTGAATTAATGGTGTATCTAGGTGTTGCTCTGGGTAATGAGGCTAACTACCTCTTCATGAGATCACCCAACAATGTCCTCTTCACTGCTGCGCAAGCTTCATTTGAGGAAGCGCACTTCCCAAAGTGCAAGGGATTGGCCCCTAAGCCGAAATGCACTCTTCAAGATTCATCTGGAGAAGAACCATCTACTCCGGTCCTACCCCCGGTAACCCCCCGGTGACTGCTCAAGACGATCCTCAACCCGAGTCTGATCAGTCTGAATCTTGCACCCCCAGTCCAGGACCATTGCGTCCTATAATGCCCCCTATGACCCCTGCTCCTAGGCAGCCTCCAGCTCCTAAGAAGCATCGCCCTCCACCATCTGCTATACCTGCTGCACCATGCTGTTCCGGCCAAGAGTGCAGAATCCCACACTGACCAGATAATATCTACAGTGACAACCATCATCCAGTTGACCAAGTAAAAGATATTGAGGGCGAGGATCACTGCCCTTCGTCTTCTCAGCAGGTTCCTGGCCAATTTCCCAACACACCCATCCCCTCTGATCCCACTGTTGAAAGCGAGGATAACGTTGAACGACTATGTCATTAGGGGGGATCTGGGTTGGCCACATACCTTTTATCAAAGGTGTTACCTGCGGTTTCTGCAGAAAACAAACCACACTGCAAATGGACTCTCAGGGACATAGTTACCCTACCTTCAGACCAACAAAAGGAATGGAGAGTTGCATGCGAGACTGAGCTCAACATGCTCAAGCAGCGGAAAGTGTTCGAGCTAGTCAATGTACCGAAAGGCTGCAAAGTCATTAGCAATCACTGGGTATTTGACGTCAAACCTGATGGCTGCAAACATGCCCGCCTCATAGCAAAAGGCTTCTCCCAGGTCGAGGGAATTGATTTTGATCACATATTCTCCCCTGTCGTAAGGTTTGAGACAGTGCACTTAATGCTTGCACTGGCCTCCCTTGAGAACTGGCATATTGAGGGACTCAACGTTCGAAGCGCCTATTTATACAGCAAGCTCAATGAAGATATTTACATGAAACAACCTGATGGCTTTGTAATCAAGGGGCAAGAGCATAAAGTGCTCCATCTAAGACGTGCCCTATATGGCCTTAAACAAGCCAGACTTGCCTGGTGGGAGACTCTCAATGAGTCCATGAAAGATCTCGGATTCATATGTCTGAAGTCAAAAGCAGGAATCTTCTTATATAAGAAGAACGGAACCTCAGTGGTTGTAGCAATCATCTATGTCGATGATGCGCTATTCTGCAGCCCAAACATTGAGACTGTCAGAGAGATCAAAGCTACTTTTATGAAGCGCTGGGAATGCAGAGACTTAGGTCCTGCAAAGGAGTTCTTACACATGAACATCTGACGAGACGGCAGCAAGATCTTCATTGATCAATGCGCCTACTTAAAGAAGATCCTACAAAGATTTGATCTCATCAATGCTCGTGTGGCTCCTACCCCTCTCCCTCAGGGTTATTATCCAAAGGCTCACGAAGATGTCATAGACACCAAAATCAGATTGCTTTTTCAACAAGTGATTGGATCATTCCTATATCTTATGCTTGGGACTCGTCCTGATATAGCATTTGCAGTGATCGTCCTCTCAAAGCATGCCGCTAAACCTTCCAAAGAACATCTTGATCGCACATTCTATATATGCCGCTATCTACTTGGGACCAAATACTACTCCCTTATATTTGATGGATCTATAAAGGCTGGCTTAATCACTTACACCGATTCTGATTGGGCATCAGATCTGAACACTAGACGCTTGCAAACAGGCTGGTTTATTAAACTAGCAGGCTGCATCTTCAGCTGGCAATCTCACCAACAATCTTGTGTGGCATACTTGTCCACCGAAGCTGAATACATTGCGCTATCAGACTGTAGCAAGCAAGTCATTTGGATTCGAACCATCATGGAAGAGCTGGGATATTCAATGTCCCCTATTCCAATCTGTGGTGACAACCAGGGATCCATATTCATGGCTGAAAACCCGGTTACTGAAAGCTGCTCCAAACACATCAATCTTCGATGGCATGACATCCACAACTATGTCAAGGAAGGCCTCATTGAGATTTTTTACATCAAGGGTACTAAAATCCTGCCGATATGTTTACCAAGAATCTTGGTCTGGATGCGCTCACTCACTGCCAAAAACAATTAGGCCTTGAGTTCTACAACAAGCCACAGTCATAGTACTGTATTTTGCTTACGCGCTCAGAGTAGCTGCTTAGCAAGGGGGAGTGTTGAATATGTATCTATTACTGTTCAACATAGTATACTAAAAGCACACTAGTACATTAGGTTACTGCATATAGTAAGAGTACATAAGCGAACCTGTAGTATATACATTCAAACTCAGTATCTGAGTTCTAATAACAACTTGTCCAGTTACCACACCATGCTGTCAACATCAATGTTTATCCAAACCAGTGAGCTAGTACTTCCTCCCTCAGGCACATCCTACTCCTGTAGTATGTAGCACTTTCAACAAGAACCTTGTGAATATGCGGCAATTTCAACACATGGCTAAGTTGACTCAAACAATCCACTGATGGTTCACCATGGATGCTACACTGATAAACCAATCTTTTGCACACTGGCGTGGTATGATCAGCCTACTACCCATGCATTCTGGTCCATTCTAGGATGCCGGCCAGGCCATTCTATCTCGCTGATCATCTTCCCAGCCTATCAGCTATGCTTCATATAGCTATGCCTTATGACTTCACCAAAGGTTTACCTGCATTATTGGCCAATTCATGGTACATATCTGCCACATGTACTGCACTCAATATACCAATGCTCCAGCCACCATAGGCAATATACCGACCCAATTCAGCCAGTGATGCCATTTCCTCTGTGGTATTTACATAGTTCACATAGGTCATTATCGCCATATTCACCTATACTAGCTAATTAAATGTACCACATGTAGTGCACTCAATATACCACTACTCTAGCTACCATAGGCAATATACCTACACAATATGGCTGGCAATGCTATTTCCCTGGTGGTATTTTTTTTTCATCAGCCATTGTTGCAGGATTCGCCTAGATATGTATACTACTAGCTAACCATATCTACCACATGCAGTGCACTCAATATACTGATTCTCTGGCCCCCATAAGCAATATACTATACCGACTCAATATGATCAGTGATGCCATTTCCTCAGTGGTATTGAGTTCACACCGGCCATTATCATTGCTTCTGCTGCGATATTTATACTCCCAGCTAACTGTATCTAGCAAGTGTACTACACTCAATATACCGATTCTCCAGCCACCATAGGCAATATATCAACCCACTATGGCCGGTGATGGCATTTCCTCAGTGGTATTTAGTTCACATGGGGTATTATTGCCACTGTCACCTTGAATTGTATGCCACTAGCTGCAGCTATGTACCACATGTGGTGCACTCAATATACTGATTCTCCGGCCACCATAAGCAATTTACTGACTTAATATGACCAGAAATGCCATTTCCTCAGCAGTATTTACTTCACATTGGCCAGTATTGCTTCTTCTGTCGAGACATCTATACTACTAGCTATGATGCCATGCTGTGTCGGCCTATTCACAGCATTGATAATCAGTTGGTCAGTTCATCAGTAACTCTCAGTGCCTTCCAAGGTCAGCCCATCCACACCAGTGGCATCAGTCATCACTTGGCTTATTGGTATATCTCAGTACTATGCTTGGTTGGCCTACACATGGTCCGTCAGTGTTCGTTTTAATGGGCCCATCATTATGTTTGGGTGCCATACTGAGTTTGCCCATCCATGCCAGGCATTTGTCATCTCTCAGCCCATCGGTATACCCCGGTGCTATGCCCAGTCAGCCTATGCATGGCATCCCTGATCAATTCCCTGGGCCCATCAATAATGCTTGGTGTGATGCTGAGTTGGCCCATCCATGGCATCGGTTAATCTCGGTACTATGTTGTATGGGCCTGTCCATGCAATTGGCATTTGTCATTTCTTGGCCCATTGGTGAATCACATTGTTACACCACATCAGCCCATTCATGGAATCAATGATCAGTTCACTGGGCCCATTGATAACACCTAGTGTCATTCTGAATTGACCCATCCATGGCATCAGTCAATCTCGGTACTATGTTACATTGGCCCATCCATGCCAATAGCATTTGTCATCTCTTAGCCTATTGATATCTCTCAGTGTTATACCACATCAGCCCATTCATGGCATCAGTGATCAATTCACTGGGCTCGTCGATAGCACATGTTTGATGCTGTGTCAGCCCATTTGTTACACTCAACTCAGGTAGAGGTGAACGTAGACCTGGTCGGTTCAAAGTTCTGTCTAGGATGAACATTCTTCATAGATGGTTCAAGGGTTCAAGGGTTCTTCTAACGATAAGATGGTCATCGGTGGTTCCAAGGGTTTTGAGGGAGCATCCACTCAGAGTAGGACAAAGACTTTAAGGAAGACAAGGGATCCGAGGGATCAAGGACGATGTACAAGGTATGATGCTATTCCAGGTAGGTCAAGTGTGAGGTACATCATTGATATCATAGGGTTTATATAAGAAAAAGAAAAGAGAATTACTAAGCAATAGAATGTGAAGGAACTCCTAGGAATGTTTAATAATACACAACAAGTGAGACAGAAGAGGAAACAATGATGTCAAGCGGGCTGTACAGCGAGACACGTGTCCGATAGGAATGCATAGGAATATAATCAAGATGATGAAACATCCGATGGGAGCGTCAAAAAGAGTAAGCAGGATGACGAGGGGAAAATGAACAGGGGAGAATCGTAACATTACCCCCAGTTTACGTTCGAAGCTACGAAGAGAACAATTAAGAAAAAGAATCAAAAGTCATAGTTCGCACCCAGTGAACCGGTAACATTAGCGATGGCAGTATCGTCCCACACATCATCACCATGGTCTTCGTCGGGATAGAAGGAGTCTTCGATGGAAGGAGATTGTGATCGTTGACAGGATTGAACAAGGAGACAGTCCAAATACAGTCTGCTACATCTCCAAGTACAACGATGGCAACGAGGAGCAGATGCGTTTGCAGAAATCATGCAAGGGACGTAGAAGTGTGGGGGAGGGATAGGAATGGGATTGGGATTGGTAGAGGAAGTACTGGTTGTGGAGGAAAGGGAGTTTTGTGGAGAGCAATGACGCCAAGGGCAATGAGAGGTGACATGTCCTGGTTGGATGACTCAACAGTGGCGGCAATGATAATCGGGACAGTTGGCCATGAAGTGGCCTTCTTGTTGACAGTGAAAGCAACGGTCGGTGGGGTTAGAAGGAGGTCGTCTTCCTTTGGCTTTGCGTCATGCAGCGAATGTAGAGAAGCCTGGTGGGAGGAGACATTGAGCAACAGCGATGGCTGCTTGTTCAGCTCATTGTTCCTCAATAGAGAACTCAGTGGATGATGCGGAAGGTGTAGACGGAATAGGAGCAGGGGGAGGGAAAACGGGGACAGGAGAACTGGTTTGTTGTTCTTGTTGAGCCTGTACCTCTCCCAATTGATGGTGGTAGCGATTGATTTCAGAGACACCAAGGGGCATTTGTAGTTGATAAAGGATCAAAAGGAGGTTTTCTTCAGTTTGGGTTTGGATTTGTCGAAGGATGTCAATGCGAGAGGCGATGCTCTCATTGGACAATGCAAGAGAGAGTAGGTTTGTGAGACGTTGGTTTTGTAGGAATGCTCGATGAAGGTTCCACAGTGGTAATTCCATGTCGAAATGGCTCCCAAAGTAGATGGTCATTCAGGGGTTTGTGATCTGTCTGGCCATCAAGTTGAGGGCTGCAGCAGTGGGGACTTCCTGGGTGCAGAAGGCAGAGAGGGCAAGATCTACAGATTGGACGGGTTCATCAGTTGGGATGGGAGGGGTATCATCAATGGTGGGGCCCCAGGAGTTGGTGCTCCAAGGTTCAAGGGGTGCGGGTGAAGGAGGACGAGAAGAAAGACTGTCGGATAAAGGTATTGTTATGGTTTTCCCTTATAACCCCTCTTTTCCCTATGTCTATGGACTCATCGTCTCTCCTCGTGTCTTTGCAAGACACCTATCTTCTTCTCCCTACTAAGATTCCTTCACGCCTGATGCACTTATTGAGTCACGACTTACATTTCTTACATAATGGACTAAACCTCTCCTCGTCATAATTCTCCTTATATGATGACTCGTGTCCCCTTACTCATCCAACCACAGCCCATACTGTGCACATAGCCTTACACAGTACACAGTCATATAGCTCCTACTGCGCACATAGGATTACACAGCATTTTACATCGTATAAGTAGCTACCAGACATTGCCTGTATTCCCCAGCTAGTTCTACGCAATCCAGCATTGTTACTTAGCACAACCACGAGTCCCAAGTGTGCGCATTGGGTAGTGAGACCTCTCTTCTCTTTGCTTCGCCCACAACAAGTCTCCGAACTACTTCGAGTATTCGCTGTGCTACATTCCAATGCCCAGCGTTAACAAAAGAACTAGCTCTTCAAACTCATCTCTGTCTCCTGACAGAAAGATATGCCCACCATTTCCGGACAAGGATCTCGACGAGGACGGACCATACATCCCCCTTCTGATTCATCAGATGATACTCCTACGCCAACCGCACTCTTCGCACTCCCAGCACCAATCCCCACTGAGGACTGGAGAGTCCAAGAAACACCACCAATCCATAGACAACCGCCACCCCCA